>CAVNYN010219523.1:0-13273 GCA_963692815.1 Nyctanthes arbor-tristis
CTGTTTCATGGAGTCTTTTTGTGAGGACATTGATCTGTCTGAGAACAATATTTCCCCTTCAGGGATGAGGGTGATCAGTGAATTTAGCAAATCAGGAAGTTTAAATGAGGTGCCTCCCAATCTTTTGCTAGAAATATTGGTATTCGCCAACAAATTTTGTTGTGAAAGCCTCAAGGATGCATGTGATAGGAAACTTGCCTCGTTGGTTTCCTCCAGACAAGATGCAGTGGAACTTATGGAATGTGCTATTGAAGAGAATTCTCTTGTCCTTGCTGCATCGTGTTTGCAAGTCTTTCTACACGAACTTTCTGACTCTCTGAATGACGGTCAGATTGTTGAAATTTTAAGTACTGCAGATAGGCAAAAAAGGTCAATTATGGTTGGGATGGCATCCTTTTCTCTCTATTCTTTATTAAGTGAAGTTGCCATAAATCATGATCCAAGTTCAGATAAAGCAGTTCTTTTCTCAAAGCAGCTAGTGGACTGTGCTGAAACCAGCCGGCAGAAAATGATTGCATATCATCAGTTGGGATGTATTAGATTCTTGAGAAAAGAGTATGATGAAGCAGAGCAGCTATTCCAGGCTGCTTTTACCGAGGGTCATATCTATTCTGTTATCGGATTGGCTAGATTAGGTCACATCAAGGGTCTTAATGACTGGTCTTTTGAGAAACTGGGCAGTGTCATTTCATCTTGTACTCCACTTGGATGGATGTACCAAGAAAGGTCGTTGTACTGCCAAGATGATAAGAAGTTGGCAGATCTTGACAAAGCAACAGAGCTAGACCCAACCTTGACTTACCCATACATGTATCGAGCTGCACTCCTGATGAAAAAACAAAATGTTCAAGCTGCCCTTGCAGAAATCAACCGGGTTCTTGGTTTCAAACTAGCATTAGAGTGCTTGGAACTGCGTTTTTGTTTCTATCTTACTCTCGAGGACTACCAATCTGCTTTGTGTGATGTTCAGGTTATTCTTACATTATGTCCGGATTATCGGATGTTTAATGCGCGGGTAGCAGCTTCTCAATTCCGTACTCTAGTGCATGAGCATGTTGAAAATTGGACAACTGCTGATTGTTGGCTGCAGTTATATGATAGATGGTCTTTAGTTGATGATATTGGATCGCTGTCTGTAATATACCAGATGCTTGAGTCTGATGCTGCCAAAGGGGTACTCTACTTTAGGCAGTCGCTGCTTCTGCTCAGGTAAGTTTTTCTAATATGAAATTTTTTTGGCACACTTGGCATTTTCTTAGGGTAGTTTTTATAGCATGTTTTTCCGTATACAGTTATTATCTTTGCTCCATGTGGTTCCGGAAATGGATGACTGGGAGATTGGGAGTGTTAAAGCATTCAAATTTCTGACCTTTTTAGGTGCTAGTAGTCTCATTTGTGACCTCAGTTCATTTAAGCTTTAGTTCATCCTCGTTTGAGATCAACACTCTGCTTTATGAAAGACTGGTTACATTAGAAAGATTCAGATTCCTTTTAATATATTAAGCCCCCTCTTACTATTCTATTCTATTTCGAAATAGAAAATGAATGGTGGAGATTTGTGTTAGTATTATAGTGCCACTAGATGAGTGAATGTGATTTGTGTGACCAAATTCTATTTTGAAATATAATATGTTTGCTAACAGGGGCTAACTATTAGTCACTGCTTCCTCTAAATTAGTTTTAATAATAACTTGGTTCACTTTTCCCAACGAGAGGGTGTTTTCTCAATAGGGGTGAACGTCAGTTGGGTTGGGTTAGTTTTCAACCAACCCTAGACCAAACCGACAATTTCTATTCTGCAATCTGCGTACTTGAGAACAGACCAAACCTGGTCCAGTTTGACTAGTTCAGTTGTTTTGTTTGGTTTTCATCAATTTTGACTGTTCTTGTTGTTTTGTAACCCCCCCCCCCTTTTCACTCAAAAAACACATTTTGACCTGACAAAAAAGGCTGAATATGACCTGTTAGTGTCTATTGGTAGGTTTCAGCAGGTATGCTTTCATTTTTTACCTGCCCCCGAGAATCTGAATGAACTTAATGATTATTCCTTCAAAATCCCAAGTTCTTAATCTAAATTACTAAAAAAAGGATATCTTATACGAGTGCCTCTGGTTTGATTAGCTTAGTTGTAAATGAGTATTTACTCATTAAAGTGAAGTTTTCTTTCAGTCTCCCATCTCTGCTCATGTTCTGTGCATGATATACATGTCTTCATTTGCAGTTATAAAGATGTCATGAGTAATATCCATAAAATCTTTTTCCATCTCAAACAAAAGAGGAAAAGTACTATGGTAGTTCTATGCCAAGAGGCAAGAGCTATATAAAGATTGTTAAAATATGTCAAATTGGTAAATGATGAAAAACTTAATGCATATTTTGTAGTATCAGGAGCTAATGTAATTTGAATACTTCTGTCTTATTTTTGGAGTCTGAAAATACTTTAGGTAACTAACGAGCGTTCCACAGCTGGCTGGTCATATTAGTGAATGACAAAACTATGGTCTTCTTATTGCCCCTTCATATTTTTCCGTGTCGTATACTCCCTCCATCCCAAATATATGGTCAGCTTTACTTTTTCACAAAGATTAAGAAATATATTGAAAAGACACACTGTGATCTGTGTTCCTAGTTTGTCCCCATTTAATGAGTAGAATTCAAAATTCATAGTTATAACTAAGTATTAAATAGGGGTAAACTAGTAAAATAATGTAAATTAGATTTTTAATATGGAAAGAGGACCATATATTTGGGACGGAGGGAGTACTTGTTTGGGATGCCCTTGCTTTTGAGATATTTTTAGGATTATTAGATCTTTTGTGCAGCTTTATTCATGCATCAAATGATTGGATAAACCAAAATAACTGAAATAGAACTCTATGTAATTTTGACCAGATTAAATTGTCCTGAAGCTGCCATGCGGAGTTTACAGCTGGCTCGTCAGCATGCATTGAGTGAACATGAACGATTAGTTTATGAGGGATGGATTTTATACGATACTGGTCACTATGAAGAAGGCCTACGGAAGGCAGAAGAGTCTATTCGTCTCCATAGATCTTTTGAGGCATTTTTCCTAAAAGCATATGCATTAGCTGACTCCAGTGTGGATCCATCCTCTTCATCGACTGTTATATTGCTTCTTCAAGAAGCTCTGAAATGCCCCTCAGATAGACTTAGGAAGGGTCAGGTATGATTTAAATGTAGTTTTTTCTTTTTACATTTTAAGTTAAAAGTTTTCTCTGCCCCATAATTTTCAGCATGATTTAAATGTCAATAAAGGAGAAGCATGTTCATCCGTCCATTGTTGTGTAGCTGAGACATTGATGCTAAATGTGGAATACCAAAACATTTTACGGATTAGTAAACTTAAGAAGTACAATGCACCTGAGACGATTATGTTTGTAGTCGCATGCAAAGCTCACTTGACCTGAACCCTGTTTAGTCATCAAATTATGATTAACTTTGAGTTTTGTTTGGCTAAGCTTAAAAATTTCACTTAGGTCGTGTTTGATTTGAGGACGGAAAAGGAATTGGAATTGGAATTTATTTTCCATGAAAAATGTTTTCCCGTCTACCCCCATGGGAATTCATTTTCCTTGATTTCAAGGAAAATCTCCACTTTTTTGGGGGTAAGATGGAAAATATTTTCCATGGGAAGTGAGAGACTGTTTGGGCTAGGAAAATTTTGGTGGAAAATGCCATTTTCTATTGAAAATAATTTCTAACTAAACGCACCCTTAGAGGCTAATGGAAGTTGGAAATAAGCGAGTTGCTCATTTTGGCAGTCGGCAAAGAGTCCAAATAAAATATTTTTTCCTATAAGAAAAAGTAACATAAACAAACATGTCTAGAAACAAACTGTGTCCAGCTTAACATGTTCCTGGTAAGTAACGTGTTTTCAATTATATAATATGAACACAAAAGTTGGTGATTTTCAACCCTGCTTGGTCAAACTTGTACCACCAGATGAAAAGTTTCCACTGAATTTTTTTATCAATACGCTAAGATTTTACTCATTCAAGACTTCATTGGACTCTTCCTATACTTTGCATAGATAATGGTAATTGCTCTCTATTGATCTTGGCATTCTTAAGAATGAGTACTGTTTTACTTCACAATCAACTTGATTTACATTTTTTTATTTTCCTGTTAATAATCTGTTTGTTACTAACCTGCTAGTCGTATAATAGCTTTGCTCCAATGTGAACTATTACTTTTTCTTTCTTAATGGCTAGGCTCTAAACAATCTTGGAAGTATCTTCGTTGATTGTGGTAAACTAGATGAAGCAGCTGATTGCTACATCAATGCCCTCAAAATCCGACATACCAGAGCTCATCAAGGTCTTGCGCGTGTCCATTTTTTGAAAAATGATAAAAGCGCAGCATATGGTGAGATGAGTGAACTGATTGAAAAGGCAAGGAACAATGCATCTGCTTATGAGAAAAGGTCTGAATACTGTGACCGTGAACTCACAAAGGCGGATCTTGAGATGGTCACGCGTTTAGATCCTCTCAGGGTTTACCCTTACAGATACCGAGCTGCAGGTTAGATTTTCTCTCTCCAATGCCTCGTTTTGTTTTCTAAGGGATGACCTTTATTTATTTTATTTGCTTGGGGTGGGAGTTGGGTTGAGGAATAAACAATTGCTGGAATGCCCAAGAAACTGGAAGTGGTGAAGTGCATATAATACAGGAGCATCTATATTAGTTCAATTTTGATTTGCTTATATATCTTGTAATACACGATGCGGAACAATATTTAGAGGCTTAATTCTTTTGCTGCTGCTGCTGTTTGGTTGGACCTGCTCTTTTGTTTTCTTTCTATATAAGTTTGTTGTGGAAATTGGGATTTATAGTCCCAGGCTCTCATGAAGATTTCTGCACATTGTTTTATTTTCGTTTTTATTATTATTTTTCCCCTTCTGTTTTGGGGGCGGGGTGGTGAGGTATTGGGTGCTTCAATGGGTAGTGAAGGATACCCCTTCTCGCCAACAATCATGTATAATACTGCCATTGCTTAAAATCGATATTCTTGTCATGTCTCTGATATTGATTTCAAATTGTTTATTTTGTAATTTTTGAAGTTTTAATGGACAATCGCAAGGAGGAAGAGGCGATTGCAGAACTGTCTAGGGCTATTGCATTCAAAGCTGATCTTCACCTTCTTCATCTACGCGCTGCATTTCACGAACACATTGGCGACGTTACAGGTGCCCTGCGAGACTGTCGAGCTGCTCTTTCGGTTGATCCTGACCACCAAGAGATGCTGGAACTTCATAGTCGTGTTAACAGCCAAGAACCTTAAACTAAGATGGGGTTAAGAGGAAAAAGGATAATTGGAGGGAAGCTAGAAAGATCTTAGAATTGTAATTCAGTGCATGTTTGGTATGCATAATTAGATTGTACTGAACAATATGTATTTTAGCTTCTTGTCTCTGTTCAGTACCATCTAACCTAGCTTTACCACACATGGCTTTAGTGTATGCTAGTCAGTGTTCTCTTGATCCGACACCTTGTAACTTTTACTTTCGGCAAAATTTTGTAATATGCCTTAAATTGTTTGTCGATATATAATTTATTTGTCTGGTTCCAACTTCCATCACCATATTGGTTGCCTGCCTCCTAGTGCCTTTGCGCACCTCTTGGAAATGCTATCACTGGATTGTTAATAAAAAAGGGTAATTTTCAAAGACATGATCTCCTCGAGGATAAAAGAGCTGACCGAGCAGTGTTACATCAACAGGTGAGTTGACATGCTCTTGACATGGCTCTTCCATATCAACTAGGCACCTCGTGGAAATGCTAGAACTGGATTGTTGATAGAAGGGGGTAGTTTTCAAAGACATGATCTCCTCGAGGAGGATAAAAATGCTGACATGGTAGTGTCACATCAACAGACGAGTTGACGTGCTCCTGACATGCCACTTCCATATCAGCGAGGCACCTCTTGGAAATGCCATAATTGGATTGTTAATAAAAAGGGGGTAGTTTCAAAGACATGATCTCCTCGAGTAGGATAAAAAAGCTGACCTGGTAGTGTTACATCAACAAACGAGTCGGCGTGCTCCTGACATGGCACTTCCATATCAGATAGGAGAGGATGATGCTCTTTTAAGTGGGAGAAGATCGTTCCTAGTAAATTTCATTAGCATTTAGTTACAAGTGTCACTCTTGCGTGTATTTCAATTCGAAGAACAGACCTTGAGGTGCTACTATTTGTACAAGTAAAAATAGGACGCATGGCACAAATTTGTGGATTCATGCAGTAGTATCAAAATGTAGGAACTTACCGATTTATACCATATGTCTTATCTATACAAATAATTGTCCGAATAGTAACATATGTAACATTTCTCTTTGAAGAAACATTGATGTGACAGTGTCATATCAATACCAAAATTGACATAGTGTCGTCTTGACAACGGAGAGGATAAGCCTTCCCTCCTATATAAGGTGGGGAGGAGATCTTTCTGTAAATTCCTTTCGTGTTAAATTTAATTTTAGTTAGATGATTCAATTTTGTTTTAACTACATTTTAATTTGATATCCTATTTTTCCTTTTTCCCTTAAAAGGAATTTTCACTTCATTAAACTGAGCCGAGCTCAGAAACAAAGGACCACGATCAATCTAATTACAAGAAAATTGCAAAGATCAAGCCTAATTGCCTATGGTGCACGTAACATTATTCGTCTCTGAACGAGTAAAATCACAAGTAACAGAATCCATTTTTGCTTAATCTCGACTGAAATAGAATAATCAAGATGAACTATGTCTAACATAGCGTCTCCAACATCTTTGTTTCTAAAGAGTATTGATAAGTGCAGAAATTGCATTTATTTGATTGATACCTATATTTGTGTTAAAGTGTGTAATTTTTGGTTAATTGTTCATATTTAAGTTACATTATATTTGATAATTCTCTATATATGTGTATATATAATAATAATAATAATAATAATAATAGGAATAAAGTATCTGGTATATATTTTCCCTCCAGTTGTTTGGCACTGTAAGAGAACTAATGATGTCATGGCTAATGTCATCTGTTAACTTTTTTTTTTGAATGCTTTTTAATTATATTGGTTATATCCTTCCTTTTTCATTTGTGCTGAAATAAACGTCCTTAAATTCTTCCTTTTTCCTTTTTAAATCATGTTGATTGTTCAATTGCTAAATTTACAATTAATTAATTACATGAAGGGTTAATGGTATTTAACAACTGTAAATGTTATGTACTCTGACAAAGTTTGAGTAGGATAACTTCAAATTTATTTTTTATTTATCTTTTATTCTTTTTGAAAATAATATCACTATCAAATTGAATGTGTATCCGATCGGTTGTTTTGTGTTGCTTTCTTAATTCAATAAGTATGTTTAACTTTGATAAATACTCTTCATGTACATGATTTTGTAGACTTTGTAATTGTTACAAATAATTTGGGTTTTATAATAACTATTATGATGACATAAGTGTTTGAAATTAATGGACAAAGAACTTATGGTAATATTTTAAATTGCATGAAATTCAATACTTTCAAAGAACATTAAATTGGACAACTTATCATTTAAATTATTGATAATTTGTACTTTTTATATTGGACTTTTTAATGTATGTTACCATTGAAATTTATTATTATTATTGTTATTTCCGTACAACGCATATGTGAGAATTCTAGTGGTGGTAGTAGTAATAATAATAATAATAATAATAATAATAATAATAATAATAGCCAAGTACTTTTGGATTTTAAAATTATACCAAATATTCTTACAATAAAAAAGAGCTTCCAAGTTATATTTTATATTTGCTTTGCGTTGGGCTTCAAATTTCAATGGACATAATTCTGTGCGATTTGTTCTGCTTATTGTAAATTTGTATATACTCTCAGAAAAACAAAAAGAAAAAGGAAAACCGATGTGGTCACGTTCAAGAAACGGATGTTCACCTGGGCAGCCAGAGTCCACCATCAAATCCTTAGCCTCCACGTCATCAAGAATTGTGTGCATAGTTTGACACGTGTCCATTGGATAGCATCCGTGGGCTTTCTCGGAAGATTGATATATGATAAACTAATAATTTGGAAATGCCAAGAATCATTTTTTGACACGTGTCCATTGGATAGCATCCGTGGGCTTTCTTGGAAGATTGACATGTGATAAATGATAAAATAATAATTTGGAAATGCCAAGAATCATGTGTTTTGAACTTTTGATACAAATAATCTTCCCTCTAGTTTCATTTCAGTATCATACATCAGGTACGTTATGTCACTATATAGGCCATATTACACGCTAGATGTACGCTACTTAGGCAATATGGCGCTATAACATACCCGGTGTATGGTATTATATCAAAATTAACCCTCCCTATGCTCTGCAATAAGGTCCCTTTATTATATTATTACGATAAAAAAGGTAATTTGGAAACGACCGACCATCGGAACAATAGTTATGTCAGTTGGTTAGTGGGGTACGTTTCGTTACAGTGTGGTACCAACTGCTAGTCTCACTTTTAAAACAGAACAATAAAAACTAGAAAAAATTGCACAAAAGCCATATTTCATGTAGCAAAAGCCAAAAATATCATTTTTTTCACAAAGTCCAACTGTAGCAAATATTGATTCGTGAACGGACAAAAATACCCCCCGATTTTAGACATTGATGCCCTAAAATACCCCTCTTATTCTGACCAACACAGTAAATAATTACTCTTCCGATCTCGCAACTGTCCCATCTCGTAAGTGTGAATTTCAAAATCAGAAACCATCCCTGCACAAATAAACTCCTTCATTCTGGGAATTCGAAATCATCTAACTAGTCTTGCATAAACCAACCTTCAACAAAACAAGGTGTGAAATAGAGAAGATGCGCATGAGGTCAACATCAAACGGAGAAGAAGGCTCATTAGCACCGGCATAGCTCGTTTCCAGGGAAGTTCGAGTGACTGGGGTGGGGGCGACCGTCAGATGGTCGAAGTCGCAGTGCCTGATTTGGGTGTAAGAAGAGCCCTAGACGAACCCAGCTATCTCTGGTGGAGGTAATTTTTACATCCCGCCCTCTGCTTTGGTAAAATTTCAGTTTTTTTCTTCAATTTTGAAGGGTTTTGCAGCACCCAAATTCGCCAGAGTACCTATCTGAGCTGATATAATTTTAAATTTTTGCTCAAATTTTAGGGGTTTTACAACGCCCAAATTCTTGGATGACATTTGTTGTTATTTCAGTCTATAAATTGATAGAATGCAAGTGGGTTTTGGTTAGAGTCCCCAATTGAAGTTTGTCTTCTCCTTAAAATGCATAATAATACAAAGCCTTGAGGGAGATGCCAGAAAAGGACTAATAGGATATCTTCTAAGAGAACATTCCTTGAGAACTTTTCTGGTTTGATTCTATATATTTTTGCATTTTAAGAAGCTAGATTTTTCATTCCACCATAAGTGAATGTTCACTAAGTGGCACTTGTCCATTCTTTTGGCAAGCATGATAGACAATTGTTCTGACAAGACTCCGGTAAGTTTAACTGTTTTCAATGTCAAGGAACAGATTCAAAACAAGTCATATGCATTAAAAATGCCATATGTAGAAACCTCTCGTACTAGTGGGAAAGAGACCATGACAGACTATATTATTATACCATAAAAGGATATTGTTTATGATAATTGTGTGCATAGTGGCAAAAGTTTTGCCATTCTGATAATATGCAACTATCATGATCAGCAACACTCTATAGAGTTAATCTATAATCCTTGCCATATGTTGTATTCTTAAATATTGATGAGTCTTTCCTTTTTGATAATTATAAATCATTAATTATTAGTGCTTCAATTATCACACTGTTTTGGTCATTTTTGTCGAGAAGAAAGATTACACCCACTATGTTTCGTGAAAAGAAGGCGATGATGGCTTGTAATTGAGATTGGATATCCAATATTATTTCTCCTTTTAGCTAATGAAGAAATTATTTAAAACATGAGAAATCATGCAAAGAGGAGAACAAAATGATGTATATATGTATTGGAAGTGTATGTATAATTGGGAAAAAAAGTATGGATTATTCTACGAAAGTGAAATGAAGGGAGAAACTGACTAACAACGTAGGTTTGTTTGATATGTTTCTATCAAGGATTCCATAATTCTGATTGCCAGACAATGTTTGCATTTTCCTACTTTAGGTATATGATCAGTCTCTTTTAATCCTTATACGGAGTCTCCCTCTCCCTCTCCCTCTCCCTCTCTTTACCCCTCAAGCCACCTCTCAATCTCACCTTCAAAAACAACATTTTTCATTGCACAAAAATCAAAACAGTAACAGATACTTGTTGACTGTTATGTTATTAGGGGCATCTCCGAAGTGTTCTGTACATGATTCTAGCATAACCTTGCTGAAAATACCACTTTGCCTTATTTACCAGTGTTTAATACAAAGAGATAGAAAATATATGCTTTTTTTGAACCCAAAATATGGATATAAGAGAAGGAAAAGGGCTGTTTCCCATTCTGTTGCCCATTTTTGAAATCTTGTGCTGTTTATACTTGTTACGTGCTTTTGTTCATAATTTTCCTTTGTTAATATGGAGCTAGATCATTGTTTTCATTCCATTTTTTCCCCTTTGATTGAGTATTTTTTTAGTGAAACATATCAAGTGTGAGAATTTGAGGAGGCGGTTTTCAGTGCAGCTTTACATAAGGTTGTAGGGTGGAAGGCTAAGTATCAGTGGCATTCATTGCAAGTTCTGTCTGAGAGGTATTTCCAAAATTTTATTCTCTATAGTAGTCCCTAAAATAAATGGATTTCTTATGGGTGATATAGTCTAGAGATCCACATTATGGAATTTTGCACATGGAATAGAAAACTACATACGTGATTATATAAATGACTTCTGTGTTTTCCACACTTAACTTTGTCGAGTTTTGTAGATTTGTTTACCATAATCCACTGGAATTCTGTTCTGCTACCATAACCTGCAATGGGAGATAAAGTCTGTAGAAGGAACATATGGAATCTAGGATCTAGGTATTGTAGTCATGCTTACATTCATACAGAGATTCTTGAGTTTTGTATTTGCTGATAAAAAGAGATGATTCCCATTAAACAGTGCATTAGACAGTAGTTCACTCTTAGCATTAGTTATGGAGTTCAGTCCAGGAGGAGGAAATGTCAATTAATGATAAAGACTTTTCGTGGGGAATACCAAAAAATTTAAAAATAGTCACTGAAATGTTCCCAACAGAAAGTATTCGTGATTAGTACTAGAACAACACATGTAATCAATCTTGCGTAAAAGAGGAATATGGCAAGTTAAATTGCTCTTTAAAAGGGTTAAAATTACAGAGCAAGTACTGGGAAGAGACCTATTTGGTGTACACAACCTCGGTTCAGTTGCAATCAAGATTTACCAACTATTTGCTTTAGGATTTACCAACTATTTGCTTCTGTCCGTTGACTCGTTTATGCATTCTAGCCTTGTAGACTTGTTTTACTTAGACATAGCTACAGAGATATAATCATCCAGATTAAATGTTTGACTATTGTTACTACATGTTGGTTATGTGAAATGCATGCATAATTTCCAATATACTTTGATATAGAGAGCACCATAATAGTGGCTTACCGTTGGGTTACAATGGTGAGGCATGCCATAGCCGATCTAAATGATTTCCAAACATTGCTTGCTCATGCAAAGTCAGCATGTAGAAGTTGTTCATATAAGTGGAAATTTAATAGAATGCTTGTTGCATTCGAAGATATAACTTACTTTCCCATTGCAGTAAAACTAACTTAGTGTGGCACACTTAACCACGGTTGTTTAGGCAAAGTGATAAAAAGGTAAACTAGAATGAGATGCCAACTGCTATTTCTCTTGTAGATATATGAGAAAAATGAATAAACTGACTGTAACTTTTGTATAAGTAATAACACAGTTTTCCTTCTAAGAAAATCCTTTCTTCTGATACAAGTACACAATCATTCCATTACCATAGGCAAATGGGTTTTGCAACTCTTGTTTTATGAAAAAGTTACAGTCATGTATCTATATTCTGATTGATGCTTCTTCCTTGAATGCATCAATATTCTAATTGATGATTCTTCCTTGAATGTATCTATATTCCTTAATTGTTGCTTGGTTGATTGCAGAATGGAGGAAATCTCATACATCGTAAATGAGAAGGGCCGTTGCAAGGGGAAAATAACGCAGCTATCAGCCTTTAAGCTGCTAACTCAAATACAGACAGGTCTCACGGAGGATTATCTGGAAAAGTTCAAGCTTTCTTGCCTGGGAGCACTGCTTGAATTGTCACGTGTCCAGTTCTCTGGAGTTTTGGTCCACGATCTCATTATGAGGATGGTGAGGACCAAGAAAAAGAATGAATTTTGGTTCAAGATCAACGGCCTTCTCACGAGGTTCATCATCCATGAATTTGCCTTGATTTCTGGCCTATGCTGTGGTCCAGAGCCTACTAGGGAAGAATACGAGTCCCTACTTAAAAAAAAGCAACTCAGAAAGCAATACTTCAAAGGTAAGAGAAAGGGAACCCTTGCAAATCTATTGTTGGCCTTCGAGTACTGCGAGAAGCATAAGGACAAGTATAGACTGGCACTACTCCTGTGCTTAGAGGGTATTCTCTGTGGGAAGGACAAGAAGAATGGGGTTTTAGAAAAGGCCCTCTCCTTAGTCCTTGACGATGACTTGTTCAACAGCTACCCATGAGGCTCTTTGGCTTGGGAATATCTCGCGGCTAGTCTAAACCGTGACTGGGATAAACGGGTAAAAAATGTGAAGATTATTAACGGGAAGAAGGGTACAGATCGGTATACCCTCTACGGTTGTCCCGGTTTTATGTAGGTAAAATATATCTATCTATAACTTCATGTTCATTCAACTACAATGCCTATTTCATTCCTTATGGTTGGGGACATCTGCAATCCATTAATTTTTGCATCAGATATGGGCTTATGAGGTAATGCCTTTGGTTGGAGATGAATTTGCCATGCATCTCGGTGATTTTTACCCAAGGATGCTGCGCTGGGAGGCACATGATACACCAAAAACTCATAACTATGGGGATTTTTTTAGGAATAACAAGGTAAGCAAGCTTGATCTTTGTTGTGCTTTTGTGAAATTTCCACTCCATTTTTTGTTTCTCAAGCATTATGCATGCAAAATGTAACAATGTGTGCTGTATACTCAGGTATCTGTCTATGCCACCCTTACACCAGATGCTAAAGAAGTTGCGAGAGACTACTACCTTACCTTGGCTCCGCTTGACGATGAACCA
>CAVNYN010219524.1:0-73460 GCA_963692815.1 Nyctanthes arbor-tristis
TCAACTCTATTAAAACTCTCTTCAACTCTATTTGAGGCAACTTCAATTCTATTTGAACTCTCCTCAATAAAATTTCCTTGCACACCCCTTTTTTTGAAGTATCTCTCCATAATCTACAACATTCAATTTCAACAAGAAATTCAATTCAACAAAATGCCACAACATTCAATTTCAACAAAAACATTCAATTCAACAAAATGCCAAGTTATTGCTCAAGTTCAACAAGACAATAACAATTAACAACAACAAATCAACAATTTCAATTCAATAATAACTATCTTATTTCTAAGTTCTAACTAAACTAAACAAATAAGCCAAACAAATAAGCCCTAAATCATATAACTTATAAGCCCTTAAAGTATTTTAAGTACTTTGTTTAACCTTGGATAAAATTGATACATTGATTAAAATTGTATAATACAATTGATTTTGAGAAAATTGAGAAAATTGATTTTTTAAATAGTTATCTCATAACAACATTCATACAAGACTTAGGACTTGTGTACAAAAATCTATAGTCGTACATTTAATTTGGCGCTCAATTATGTTGCTCCATGCCTCCATGCTTTGATCAAGCTCTCCTTATAGCTTGATAATTACTTGGGTTGCCGAAGACTCTCTTAGAGAAAGTCCAATATTTGAAAAATCCATTCTTAATTTGTATGATATTCAAGTAAGAGCTTTTTCATCGGATTAAAGTCCACCAGCTTCATACATTGATTTTTTTTTTTTTTTTGGAATATCTTATCACTCTAGATCCAAGAGTATTGCCGATCAATGGGAATCAAGACGTGAAGATATAGGGTCCAAATTAATTAAACTAATTGAGCTAATATCTACCTGTGAGTTCTTCAATTACTAGAAGTTAAACCATTTGATACATCATACAAGACAAAAAATTAAATAAATAAAAGAGATCACTGAGGTGAGGCTAATAAGAGAGTTACGCCCTTTTCAAATCAGTTAATTTTCTCAGACAATCCTAATTCCTACAGAGATTTTTATAAACTTAAAAGCAAACAAGCTAATAACCAAATCATAACTACTTCCTAACTATAAACCAGTTTGTATTTTGTTACATCTCCGATTGGATGTTTTCCTTTAAAAAATTGGAAAGTCCTTTGATGTCCAAGAGCTTCCTCATTCCTTTTAATGGTTTCATGAGCTTTTGTTACTAGCTTCCAGTATCCATTACCTACAGCTCGATTGAGTATCAACTGGTCTCTGTATTTTCCAACCCTCAATGGTTAATTGGTTAGGATTATTAACAATAGTTCGGACTTAGGAGTCTCAGCCATTCTAATGTTATCAATCTAACCATTCTGCAAGGCGTGGCCAAATTAGCTACTTCTACGAATAAGAATGAATGGATTTTCTATACAAAGACGAATTCATAGTCCACAAAATCCAATTTCTGGCCACAAGCATCCCTAACCTAAATTCATGATACTATGAACCATTGAGGCTAAATGGCTAATGAAAGCAGAATATCTCTTGCTTCTTCACCATCACCAGACACCAGGAAACACAAAATAGAGAGCATAAACATTATAAATTATAAACTAAAAACCCCCTACAAATCTTGAATCAAATTGGACAAAATCACAAAACTTAAAAAATAAAGACTAATACTTGAAAAGTTGAAATTATACTCAAACTCCAAGTCTCCAATTGAAGTCAAGTCTGAATTGATGAACTATCAACTGAAGAAGCCGAGCCCTCGCCCGGTCACCCCTAGCCGAGTCACGGTCGTTGGTCCAGAAATCCAGCGCGGTCGTCGGTCCAGAAGGCCTCAGCGGCAGCACGGGCGCAGACAACTCCAGCGCGGTCCAGGCACAGACGGGCGGCGGCGGCGAGCAGAACGGGAATCGGGAAGGTCTGGAAGGAACGGCCGAACGCAGCAGGGGCAGAAGGCAGCAGATGCAGATGAACGGGTGTGAGACGCAGCAAGGTCTGGACTCTAGTGAAAGCTTCTTTTATTTTTTGGGCTTTTAATTTAGATGTTGAAAAAATAAATAATGGATTGGATTTTGATAATATTTTGGGCTAAATTTTTATATTTTGGATCAGGCCCGTTATCTTTTTCAAAACTTACTTACTCGGCCTAAAAAATTAGACGGACCAGACTTAAATTTTTTTACTGGGTCGCTAACCAGTCCAGTCCGGTCTATGGACCGCACTGGGCCTATTGGGCCTCCGCCCCTACATAAAATGTTTACTTGATAACCTGCTCATGAAAGCATATAACTCTGTACAACATACGACAACCACCATTTATACAAGTATGCGTTCTTCGATCTAGAATTAACCAAAGTTTCATTTTCGGCTCTTCCAATCTACCTGGTCATCCCTGTCAGATACTAATATTTATGCTTGGGGTGCATTGGTTTTTTTCTAAGATAAGGTTAACTATTTACGCTCTACAACTTCTAATGACTTTGTTAGGTTCAAGAGTGTTTCCTTCCCAGAAACAAATGTAGTTATCTTCTATGTCACCCTAATCAGAATTTCAAATTTCTACTTATTCTGATCCCATTTCCAAGAAGAGATAGATATACAATGTTACTTAGGAGCCAAAAAAAAAATATATATATATATATATGATATAATTCATCAAACATTCTACCAAACAATTTAATCACAGTTTGTACTGACACGAAACCGAACCATATGACACCTTACGCCACATGAAGCAGTTGAATACGTGGAAAGAAAGGTCTAGTGGCTTGACTCCAAGGAAGAAGAAAGGGAAAAGAAGCAATCTAAATAGCATTTCCACCCAGTCCAAACAGCACCGTTTACCGGGGGAGTTTAGTTGTTACCTTTTTATTTAATTGTAATATAGTTTCCAATATCTTATTGTGCGACTTCTAAGAGTGGTATAAAAAGCATGACTGGATATGCGAGTTGAGTCCTTGATTCTAGCTGAATCTGTTCTCTTCCTCCTTACCTCAATTACTTCTGTCTTTCACCTATATTTTTCATCTTTTATTCTCTCTGTCTCACATTGTGGAATATCATATTGTATATAATTTTATGTGTAAATATTTTTTGTATATTTCCACATCAGCAAAGTTTATTAGTTAGTTAGCATAGCTTACTAGTTAGTTAGCTACACACTTGGCTGTAAATTAGGTAACGAATTTTGGTTCCAAGATCTTCCATCCAATCTCACGATTTCCAAATTCCGTGATTTCACTATTACAAAGCATCGATGGCTGCGAATCAGCAGGCCCAGAATTTGCACACATCTTATCTTCTCCTTCCTCGTCTCGTCTCATCTCATCTCATCTCCTTCTTTTATATTAGAGTTGTAATTAACCTCTGTAATTGCTCTTCGTTAACAGAAACCACGTATTTGGTGTTGAATTTTACTGTATTTTACGCTTTTCAGAGATGTTGTTTGGCACTTTCTTGCTGTAAGTGTAATGTGTTTCACCCCTTACGCCTAGAAAATCAACCCATTAAATACACCCTATTTCCTCCCCCTTTCTTTTGCGAATTAACCCGTTGGATTCAAATATAGATTTTTCCTCTCATTAACCCATTAGATTAGATTCAACAAGTAAACTAATCATCTATACGTCCCTCAGTCTCACATAGCAGCTTCTAATATCTCTTTTCACAATTAAAGTACCTTAAGAATCTTCTTTATTACAATACACAATGCAACAAACAGTAGGACAAATCTATACAAAAAAGTCTAACCAATTACAAAAATTCAAAATCTTTAAAGTGGAAGAGGGGGAAAAGCTGTAATTACCTGGACCCAATTTCGTCTCCCCAGAATTTCTAAAACTGAATTTGCAAGTGAAAACTGGCTGCTTAACATGCCCATTGACTTGAAACACTTGAGGATTGCACTCTGGTTCTCCATCAGATTGGAACACAAATCTTGGATCAGGCTCTACTCTCACATTCAAATGCAATTTTACTTCAGACCCATTAATTGAAACCCAGTTGACGACGTCGAATTCACCCAAAGAATGGTCCTGCTGGATCTGCCCCATTTTTGAATCTCCAAGACCCAGAAGGGTGGCATAATATTGCTTCCAAACTTTTGGCATCTCTCACAGCTTTGTAAAAAATTCTAAGCATCCTTCTTCATATTCGGCTAAAAATATCCATACTATACCAGTTTGGCGGCTAGGGCTCTACTTCCCTAATGACCACCACAAGCACCTTCATGTACTTCTGCCATCACACTGGCTGCTTCCCACAAGGTAAGGCATCTCAAGTATGGCAGGGGCGAATCCCTTTTTGTACAATATAACATCTATGATCAGGTAGGAGGCCGCTCTCTGCTTGATCTTTCTGCCTTCCTCTCTATCTACTGGTAAGCTTTCCATTTCAAGGAATGTCCTTATAGGGTTGATCCATGTCGACTCTATTGGCTCTGACTGAATCTCGCCTACATATTCTTTCCTACTAATAGAGGGTTTGTGGAGTGTCTTCAAGAATACCGCTCTTTCTAACCCATTAGTATTCAAAGATACGAGTCTGGACAATGCATCGGCTTTGGAGTTTTGCAACCTTGGTACCTTCTTAGTTTCACAGGTTTTGAATTTTCGTCGTAAGTCCAGGACCTGCATTTGGTATCGGTTCATGATATTTCCCTTTAACTCATAAGTTCCCTCAATCTGTTCGACAACCAGCTGGGAATCACTGTAAACTGTGAGGTTCTCAACCCCGAGCTGTAATGTTGTCTGCAATCCCATGATTACTGCCTCATACTCTGCTTAGTTATTTGTCGCTTTGAACCCGAACCTGATCACACACTGTACTTCAATTGTACATATATCTTTCTATAAGATTATACCAGCTCCTACACCAGTCGAGTTAGACGACCCATCGACAAAGAAAGCCCACATCTCGGCGCCGGTGGCGGTTCTTTCTATTGAGTTATGAGACTTTGGGCTTAATTCTGCTATGAAGTCTGCCAGAACCTGTGCTGAATCGCAGGCCGACTCCTGTACTCAATGTCGTATTCACTGAGTTCTACGGCCCATTTTAACAATCGACCCGCTACATCTGGCTTCTGCAATATCAGCTTCAGAGGTTGATTAGTTAACACATAAATCGTGTGGGCCTGGAAGTAAGATCTCAGCTTTCGCGAGGCAACTACTAGTGCAAGAGCCAACTGTTCTACTAGATATCTCTGTTCAACCGCGGTCAAGATTTTGCTGATATAATAGACCGGCCTCTGTTTGTTTTTTTCTTCCCTGACCAATACTACACTAACTGCATGTTCCGAGACTGCCAGGTACAAGTAGAGTTGTTCATCTAGCGGGGGTCGTGACAGAATCGATAGAGTTCCAAGATATTCCTTTAATTTCTGAAGAGAGGCTTCACATCTATCATCCCCTGCAAAGGTAGCCCGCTCTTTAATAGTTCAGAAGAAGGGTGCACACCTGTCTGCAGCTTTTGACATAAATCGACCCAGAGCGGAGACCCGCCTATCAGACGTTGCACTTCTTTAAGGCTTTTCAGCGATTCCACATTTACAAAGGCTGACATTTTGTCGGGATTTGCCTCAATTCCCCTGTGGGTTATCATAAAACCAAGAAACTTGCCTAACGCTACCCTAAAGACGCACTTCACTGGGTTCAACCGAATGTGGTATTTTCTCAAGGTAACAAAGATTTTTTCCAAATCCACAATGTATCGACCTCTATCTATGCTTTTGACCACCATGTCATCCACATAAACTTCAATCGAGATCTCAATCTCTTCTGCAAAGACTTTGTTAACCATTCTTTGGTATGTCGCCCCTGCATTCTTCAATCCAAAGGGCATGACGTTATAACAGTAGATGTCTTCATTGGCCACGAATGAGGTCTTTTCTGCATCTTCCTCAACCATCTTTATCTGGTAATAACCCGAGAAGGCATCCAGGAAGCTGTAAAGGGCATAACCAGAGGTGGAGTCAATGAGACCATCTATTAGGGGTAGGGGTAACTATCTTTTAAGGTACGCTTGGTTAAGATCTGTGAAATCAATGCACATTCTCTATTTCTCATCTGGCATGGACACCAAGACGACATTTGCCAACCAATCCAGATACTGTACCTCTCTGATAAAATCAGTTTTGACCAATTTGCCAATTTTGACATGTATTATTTCCCTACCGGACAGGGCGAACTGGCATATCCTCTGTTTTAATGGCTTTCTGTCAGGGAGTACATTCAGTCGGTATTCTATAAGCTCACGATCTCCCTGGCATACACGACGCTCTTCCGATCTTCTAAGTTTTGTTTAATGCACTCTACGAGCTTCCTCTAAAGGTCAGATGGTAGCTGTTTCCTCATGGAAAATAGCCAATTTTTGACGACTTTGACCCTAAGAAGTTCCTCCACTGTAGACATTCTGATCTCTTTTCCCATGCCCAAATTCATGACATCGGTTTGGATCTTAGTATTGTTAATATAACATTATCTAGCAACTGCCTGATCTCTGCGAACTGTCACAACCCCAGTGTGCAAGGGGAACTTCATCGTGAGATGATAGGTAAAGATAATAGCCTGTAAACTGTTGGGAAACGGACGTCCCAATATCGCATTGTAAGCTAAAAGAGTGTTCACAACCTGAAATGTACCCATCTTGGTAACCTAGTCACACTCTGTTCCCAAAGTAAAAAGAAGATTTATCACGCCTGCAGATTGCACAATCCTCCCTCCAAAACCCTGCAGGGGCGTACGGACGGGTAGCAAATGATCCAAGGGAAGTCTCATTTGTCTAAATGCGTCAAGGGAAAGGACATTTGCAGCAGTTCCATTGTCGATGAGTATCCTTCTGACATTGAAATTTGCCACCACTGCTGTGATAACCATCGCATCCTCATGGGGCTGAGTTACCCCTAGAAGGTCGGCCGAGTTGAAGGTGATGGCTTGTCCTTGGTCAATTTTGTGTACAGAGAGCATTTCCGTCCCCTGCCTCAAGAAGCGAGCATAGCTTTTCCTTGCAGCTCTAGTATCGCCGTCGGCTGTGGTCCCCCCTAATATTACATTTATAGTTCCAGCTGTACCAGAGCCTCCCGTAGATGGCTTTTGCTCAGACCCTTTCCTTTCAGTCTCTAGTTCTAGTCCGTCCTCCTTCACGAATTTTTTCAGATGCCCTCTTCTGATTAAGTTTTCAGTTTCTTCCTTCAAGTTTTGGCACTCTTATGTGGTATGTCCACGGCTCTTATGAAAGTCACAGTACTTATCTCTGTTGTTCCCAGTAATCCTTCCCTTTACCGGTTTTGGCCAATGAAGGTCATATTTATCCTTGATTTCCATCAAAATCTGGGAGCGAAAAGTATTGAGGGGCGTCGATCTTTCCACAGTCAACTCATCAGGTCGTCTGGAACAACGTCGGCTTTCCTTATCCATCCTACTTCTTTTTTGGTCCCCTTTTTTAGGTGGAGGCTAGGACCTTTTGTTTCCTCCATGTTGATGTACTTTTCTGCTCTTCTCAATAGGTCATTAACTCCTTACGGCGGGTTCTTAGATGAAGATCTCTTAAATTCTGTACAACTTACTGCATGTGTGAAGGCAGATACAGAAGCTATTATATACAGGTCGGGAATTTGTAACCGCTCGCTAGAATTGACTCATGAATTGCTGTAGTGACTCTCTTTCATGATGCTTCATCTGCATAAGGGTAGCGGCTGTTTTCTTGGTGCATTTGCTACTGGTGAAGAAACTCAAAAACCATTCTACCAGATCATCAAACTGAATAATAGATCTGTCCGATAGAGTAGCATACCAGTCCCTGGCCGGCCCTGTCATAGTTTACGGAAAGGCTTTGCATAATATAGGATCTAGAGTATTTTGCATGTCCATGATGTCTGTGTGCTCTTCCGATCTGATTATTAGGGTCGCCTGTGCCATCATACTCTTTCATGCAGGGATTTTTGAAGCTGTCTGGAAGAGTAATAAAGTGCACAGCAGTCGTGAAAGGAGACTTCCTACTGAATGAGGTCGTGGTTGCCGTTCTTTGTCTGAGTCTCTCAGCTATCCCTTGCTGTATGACCTGAGTGACGGCGTCCATAGACAACACTGTCTCACCAACATCTAGTTTTTGCAGGTCATTCCCGAATGGCCTTGTCTCCAGGCCGAGAATGCCCCCATGGGACGGTTCTCCACCTTCTTCACGTCCTCTTCCAAGACCTATAGAAGGGCTAAGGACCAACCCAGAAGTAGGGGCTGCTCGCTAAAGGAGCTGTCGCAACTCATCAACCTGACGTACTCGAGTGACCTTCCCTTCGCTCTCTAGACATAATATGCTGTTTCGGGTGGTAACCATGCAAGCACGACTCCCCAAAGATGGCGCTAAAGTGACGAAGTTGAATTCGCCTGAAGAATGGTCCTGTAGGATCCGCCTTGTGTTTCAATCACCAAGACCCTACAAAAGAAGGCCGAGAGGTTGACCTCTGTAGTCCTTCCGGTCTAAGAGTAAGTGAAAGAGGTCTTGGAAGAATAATTCTCAAGAAGGGATAATACTAAGTAAAGTTTTCTCCACTTTCTTGGAAAATGTGTACGTGAACAGTGCATATTTATAGACAGAATATACCTGGGCCCTTGAATGGATGCCATGAAAAGGCCAAATAGACTTGGCTTTTTACTGAGGAACCGTTGCCATTAACTGAGATGGGCCTACGTGTTGGTTAAAGCCCAGTTGGGAGTTATGCCTCTTTCACCATCCATTTTGAATCAAGGATGCCTGATTACTCCCACTCTCCAGAACCCCATACGCCTAGAAAATCAACCCATTAAGCACACTCTATTTCCTCCCCTTTTCTTTTGCGAATTAAATCCACCAAAGCCCCACAAATTGCATTTTCGATACACACATCAGAACCATACAATTAAGTCTGAAAGCTGAAGCTCCTACGTACCTAATACCACTGATTATACTACTGACAAAACGAACGAATGAACAACCCGTGGCCGCTTACCAGATCCGACGATCGTCCAATGATTGGAAGATGAGGATTTATGGGTTGTTTCTACGTAGAAAGCGATTGAAATTGGCATACAGGCTACAAATGGGCCAGCTAAACGCTTTTACACTTATTCCAAAAGGACTAATATACCCTCCTCTTAATGAGACGACCATAGAACATGTATACAAATGACCCAAGCTTGCTGATATGTATGAGGCTACAGCGTCGACCTTTCCATTTAATGGCTAAACTTGTCGTCGTCCCTACACAAGATTGGCACTTACATGGACCGAGAAAGGGTGTCGTCTTTGAAGATAACTAGCTAAAGGGGCAGCACTATACATGGGTGGCTATGAGAGTGTGTAGGTTGTGCGATCGCACATGGTCAAGGGGCACTATTTTTTTTTTTGTTACAGTGTGACATTAAAATTTTTGAAAACTTTTTAAAATGTAATTTGTTAAAAAAAAAGGCATGATTGGGATGCTAATTTTTAAAAAAGGTTAATGAAAGTTATTGGATTAAGAATTAGAATGTATTTTATTATTTAAAAAAAAACAAGGCCCACATTTGAAATTTAAATTTGCCATTAATCATCAAAGGCCAAAAAAAAGAAAACGCTAAATCCGATAAGTTAATAAGAAAAAGGGGCACTATTTTTGTATTATCGCACAGGACACTCAAATTCTTAGAACAGGCATTTGCGCCATAAGACGACAAGATATGGCCTCTCTACACTGGACTACTTGTTGTCGCGACCTATATTGTCGTTGCAATTGGCTTTACATTCTGTAGCGACTCTTAGGTCTCGGCTTTTGGAGTCGCCCCAAAAACCCTTCTCTCTTGTAGTGAATTAAGTACGTTCTCGAATAAGATTTAAAATAACTTGGACAAAATTTACTTGGCTCTTCCAAGGAACCCTGATATAAGATAATTTGCAAAACCAAATAAACAACATGCATTTCCATATATAAATAATTATTAATTATCATCTATATATTAATTAATCCACTTAAATCTAGGTACTTTTTGTACAGCGATTTTCCCACCTTTTTATTTGATAAATTTTGCGGTAACTGTTCATTTTCTTTTTAACAAAATTTTTTGTAAAAGAACTCAGAGAAGACTTGAACCTATGACCATTGGGTTTAACAACTAAACATTAACTATTTTGCCCATTTATTTTGTTTGTTAACCTTTTTTACTAGTCTCGGTACATTTTGTACAGCAATTTTCTGACCTTTTTATTTGGTAAATTTTGCGGTAAATATTCATTTTCTTTTTAACAAAACATTTTGTAAATGAACTCAAAGAAGACTTGAAGTTATGACCATTGGGTTTAACAACTAAACATTAACCATTTTGCCCATTTATTTTATTTGTTAATCTTTTTTACTAATAAATTAAAATACCAAATCTGAAATGTTAATTCTAAAATAAGCTCTAATCCATCGTAATTCGTTAATTCAACATCTCTACCATGTGTATGGTGAATTTAATGTTATTTGAATTTTTTAATGCATTTTACATTTTTTTTTAATTTGTTAGTTTTATTAAGATTTTTTAAAATTAAGCGGTAACAGGTATTTTTTCCATTATTGTATATATATACAAAGATTATCTGTAAGAATGTATGTTTTCTTTTAAACAATCTTGAACTTTACGATTACTAAGTCCATTGAGCTTATTGATTCAATTAATGTATACTTGTATTTTTAAATGTTCTATAGATGTGTAAATATTACATATTTATATTTAACTATCTAATAATATATTTTAGTAAGTTTTTCTACCCGTACAACGCACGGGTGGTTTAACTAGTCTTTGACTATATTGTAAATTGTGTTATTGCCAATGATATCCTTGTAAACTATGTGCCATTTCTAATGATCTTTGATATCCGCATACATGTAAAGACCATCTTTATTTTTAGTGTAATTCATCAATCTTGTTCATCATATCATTGGTATAGCTTTTAAGTATTCAGTTCGATTCTTTACCCATGAAATCTACACATTGAATGTATGCAAATCGAAAACAAGTACTTTTATATTTTTTTTTCTCATCTAACATCTTTATAAGTATGTTTAGTGTAGATTTGGTATGAAAAAGGGCTAACTTATTATAATAATTACTCGATTCTTACTCGCGCATTGTACGAGAAGATCCCAAGATTATATAAGTTAGATTTACAATAATTTTTTGGAAAATTCACGATGAGAGATGACACGTAATATATATATATATTAAATGATAGTTGTCTAGTATAATTACAATTTTATCTGGCGTAATTAGAAAAATCTTTCCCGCCTCTTGCACTTAATTGATACCATACGCTAATTGTCTGGCATCATACACTAATCTCCCTTTCTCCAACTCTACGGCATAGTGAAAACCTAATTCAATTTTTCTCCCTCGCTCAGCCCTCACGCTTCCTTTCTGCAAATCAAAATCTAATATTGTGCCGCCCCGCCGGCAATATCTCGCACAGGCATGCGCTTTCTCTCTATTGCAGACTCGCAATGGACGCTTCTTGGGCGACGACACCTCTTCAAATTCACGGGTTTTCTCAGTCGCAAATCCTCAAATCACTTATTTTTCTTCTTTTTGTAATTCATTTTTTGTGGTAATGCAGACGCTAACTTTTCTTCTTCTTTTTTTTTTTTTTTTTTTTGGCCTTTCTTGGTCAAAGTACACGATTGTTAGTTTCTCAATTGTTTTGGTTAGATTCCTGATTTATTGATTTGGGTTTCCTGATTTATTGATTTGGGTTTTTCTATTTTTTTATAAAGCTCTATCATTTTGCTTTTTGCCTATGTTGGGTGTTGATGTTTCTCGGGATTGTATATAGAATTTAAGATTCTTTGGATGGATCAGGATTCAGTTGGTTAATTTGGGTGTTGGATTGAAATTGGAAATGCATGTCGAAAAAACGGTGCTTCTATAGTGTCCTTTGGACATCATTTATCGTGTTCAAAGGACAGTGGGGTGATTGCCACACTGTCCTATCCAAAAGACACTATAAAATGTGCCGTCGAAACAATGCCTTTTGTGACCCAATTCTAATGCATTCATCTAACATTTTGTTATCAGTTAGTTTTTGCAAAGAAAAGTTTTGTCAACTAAGTATTTTTTATTGATTGTTTCGTAGACTTTTGTTTAGTATTATGAAGTTTGATTATTACTATTTCTAAGTCATTAATCATTATTAGTCTACCTTCCATTTTAGTAACTTTGGAGAGTTTTTGTTAGATCGGAAGAGCATCAACGCATCAATTGAAATTTACATTTGATGTTTGTTGAACAGATATCGATGCTAAAGACATGGCTGGAATTATAACTTGTGGTTGCTTCTGCTAATTTTTCACCATTATGGAATTGCAAAGAAAGAAGATCAATCATTCTTGTGAGATGAGGATCTTTTTGTTGACGTTGACTTCCTAGAGTTTGTCAATCTGTGTATAAGGTCAAACGAGAGATTGCTTCAATTCATAGTATTCTTATTTTTCATATGATTCAACTTGTAGACCTATAGTTGAAGAACAGATTATTGTGATTGTGAAGATTAATGGTTTGAAGTTACCATTTTGCTATTTGGGAAGATCCATATATACATTTATAGCTAGGCCCCTACAGGTATGCTCTGACATCCAGGTTTTGTATCTTCATACCTCATTTCATGTCGTAAAGGATAATGTAGGAAACAAATTAAATTACAGGAAGATGAAAATAAGTCATTCTAATTACAAGTCACAACATATTAAAAAGATTTCTATATTTTTAAGAAGGTAATATTATGTGGTTGTGTTGGACTAACTTAAATAGCACTAAAATCTAGTGACCAAATAAACAAGAATAAAAGTTGTAGTAATTAAAAAAAATTAAAAATCAAAGAAACCGAAGCTTCTGCCAAGTTCTTGCCCAAAAAAAAAAAAAAAAAAAAAAGAAACAAGTCAAGGTCGGTTACTAAGTTGGCCAATTGATATTTATATTATATATATATATATATATATATATAAGTGTATAAAAACAAAACAAACAAAGCAACAAGGAAAGGAAGAAAAAAGAAACAGAGAAACCACGCTTGTTGGGCGCAAAAGGAGAAAAAAAAATAAAAATAGAAAATGGAAATTGGAAGAATCTTGGGAAGAAGCAAAAGAAGAGCAAAGATTAACCAAGTGTTATTGACCCTTAAGTCTTGAATTTATATAAGTTTAGGAATGTAAATTTTATTGGGGTTCATGAAATTTTTATGAATATATAATACTAAGTTGCAATTTTGGTTAATACATGTTTTAACGGCATGAAATCATTAGTTGGTTATGAAATTGAGGTTTATAATGTTAGTATAAGAATTTGTGGTTAGCTATTATAAAGATGAAATTTCATATGCAGGAAATAATTTGAAAATTTTACATAAGTTTGTGTTATGGGTGTAGGGAGTGGTATTTATGATAATGAATAAATTTGGTGAAGTTGAGATTCAATGAAAGTAATGAATGACTTAAAATTTAAAAGCAAGTGTAGAAAATTTTATTAAAGGCTTAAGAATTCATGTTTAAATGTGAAGGGTTAGTGTTATTAGTTTAGTAAATATTTAAGATTTTAATATGTGATATTACTATAATTTTTAAAATGTAATAAAGTCTAAAAAAATTATATAAAAATGACAACTATATGTCAAATTGAAAATGAAGAAGTTTTGAGAAATTAATGAAATAGAGAATTGGTAATCCAAAGGAAATGTCATATTGATGAACTTTAGTTATATGTTATAGAGAAAAAACAAGTGAGAATGAGAAAAGAAAGGTAAAGCAATATAAGACTCGTAACCTAAAAGAAATTAATTAAATATATTTAGCTCTTTTTATCCTTACCACATGTTAAAAAGATGTGAATATTAAAGTGATTGTTAAAAATTAGTTTAACCATACAAATGTAGGAATAAACTATTATGATTAGTGACTTTAAAGAAGGGGACTTAGCAAGATATAGATTCAATTTCCACTTTTAAGTCAAAATGAGAATTTATTAAGTTATCATAAAATATTAGATATAAATACCAAGAGAATATCTTATACATTATTTGGAATGGTGATATAAAGGACAATAACTATTGTTAAGATTGGAGGTATTAAATGTTGTTAATATTTTAAAGATGTGATCATATGGTAATTGAAAGAATAACTGACATCAAAAGGCTTTATTTAGTTAAAGAAAATATGGAATTGTCATGAATTTTAAGGAAAGAAATGAGATATGACTTTAAAAAGTAAATATGTGTTAATACATGAGATTAATGAATTATATGGTGAATAACTAAACAAGTTAGGACATGCAATAAGTAAATGGAAAAAGAGGAAAGTCAATGACACGGAATGATCCGAAAGTTACGAAATATAAATTATATAGACAACAAGATATTTAGAGGAATTGAATTGAAACAAGAGTCTTTATGCTATGCTACAGGAAACACGAAACGGGCTACATGTACATGGCTACTTAGCCGGTGAGTGGAGATTCTCCTCTTCTTCCTTTCTTCTAAATGAATGTTGAATTATGCTTGATATCACCTGAAACTTGCAATGTTTTACCATGATGACATATTTCTATGAAAGTTCACAAAAGTTAATATTTTCTTCAGAAAAGTTCACATGGATATTATATGAAATGATGTTTCACGATTTTTAAAGAGATAGTTGATTTGAAATACGATTATGATGCATGAAAACCCCAAATTTGTATCCAATGTTATGACTATACCGCCTACAGGCGAAGGGGCCTATATAGCTCAAGCTGACAAAATGATAAGCCGCCTACAGGTGAAAGAGCCTATGACTCAAGCTGGTTGTTGTGCTGAGATCGGGAGAAGAGATCATAAGGTACCTATGGCCCAAATTGATATCTATGCGCATATAACTTGATATTATGATCATGAGATATTAGATACTTTTTGGAAAAAATTCTATTATGATCTTGAAATGAAATGATTTTATGATGTTTTCTAGTGAATTTCATGATGATTATTAAATAAATGATGTTCATGATATTTTCTATTGAATTTTATAATGATTATGAAGTGAAATTATATTCATGATGTTTTTCAACATGTGATGATTCTATAAATGTTGATGTTATACTGAATTTACATTTAAAGTCATGGAAATTCCCAAGTACACATGAATGTTTTATTCGGGATCTTATAAAAGTTATATTTCGACTTTCCAAAGCATGAGTAATTATAAAAATCTACTCACTGGGCTTATAGCTCACATGTTTTCCAAATGATTTTCTTTTCAAGTAGCAATTGGATGTTTGGGCAACACATCAGTATCTGGCCTGCTATTTTCGAGAATTGAGCCACCACGTAATGAAAATCTATTTGCTATAAGAGTTGCTAATCCTATGATTTATAATGTTGAGATGTAGAAGGTTATTAGCATATAGTTGGAAATTGGATTAATCATGTTTGGTTTAGTATATTGTTTGATCTATGAGGTGATGTTGCTTATAATGAAAAATTATTAGTTTGTCGGAGTTTGATGTATTGGCATTAGGAATTGATACAGATTGGTTTTGTTACTAAAATAAGGGAGATGCTGTCGTAATTTTTCTAGGATAATTAGTATGTGCTCGAGCCTTGACGGTAAATTCTGACTTGTAGTTGGAATTTATCGTCGGCGCACGTCATACTTCTAGTAAGTTAGAGATGCTGATAGTGGGGCGTGTCATGTGCACTGATCCTGCAGATTTCTAACCTGCTTAATATATATATACATATATATACATACACATTGGATAATCGATTCTTTTTTTTTTTTTTGGATATTACAAAGGGGATTGTAAAGGTGGGGAATTAAACCCTTAACTAAGGGTTTAAGAACTTTGCCATCAGGCTACAGGGGTCTTAACATTGGATAATCGAATTTAAAATAGGAACGTGAAAAAAAAATCAATTCAATAAAAATAGAAAAAATTAAGTGATGAATTGTTTCACAATAATAAGGTAAGTATAGTAGAATTTCAATTATGCCAACCAAAATCAATACGAAAAATTATTCTAATTGTACTCACCAACTGCTGTTTAATATATATATATATATATATATATTTGATAATCGGATTCAAATAGGAATGTGGAAAAAAATCAATTCAATAAAAATAGAAAAAATTAAGGGATTAATTACATGATGAGGTAAGCAGAGAAGAATTCTAATTTTATCAACCAAATAGGGTGGGAAAAATTATTCTAATTGTATCCACAAACTATTGTTTTTTTTTTTTTGTGTGTGTGTATTATTGGATAATCGAATTCAAAATAGAAATGTGGGAAAACATCAATTCAATAAATATAGTAAAAATTAAAGGATTAATTACATCACTAAGATGGAAGTAGAGTAGAATTCTAATTGTGTCAACTAAAATGGGCAAAAAAAATTATTCTAATTATGCCCACCAAAACCCATGTTCAAGCAATGAAGTGCATTTCTACAAAGTGGATATCTATTAAAAAAATAAGAAAACGACGAAGAATGTATACATTTGTTAACAAAAATGTATACATTTGTTAACAACTTCGCATGAGCAAATAACACCAATAGATCTGTCACAATTCTCTATCTCTCTCACTTAGACATAGCTAACTATTAATATGTCTATTCATAAAAAGAGACATTTTGATGCGAATCGATATGCTGAGACTAAGATATCAAATATTGAAAATTGTACCCAAGTTAAACCTTGACAATGGAGGCCTAAATGTGACAAAGGTAGAGTCAAATCGGGACTTCAAGGCTTGAATTATGTGAAAAAGTATTCAAGTCGAATATTTAAAAGATCGAAGCCTTGTGGCTCAAGAAATTTCAGGACACAAAATTATAATGCATATGATTTACATAAGAGCAAAATATTTCATCAGAAAGCTTATCGAGTCAGGAGTCCAACGCAATTTTCAGATCTTAATTCTAAGTTTCCAACTAAAAGTTTTAAAGAAAAAAAGAGAAAAAATCAACATTGTATTAAAAAAAAAAAAGGAATTTTTTTCGCCCTTAAAAAGAATTAAAAGTGGAGACTTAATTTGATGACTCACAGAAGTATTAATTTGCTTGACCATCTATTTTTTTAAGAATAATGCTATGTAGCACCAGTGGTGCTTGACATCAGTCTATGTGGTAATTAATGTAGCATTGAATGATAAGTGAAATTAAATGCATGAATAAAGGACCCACTTGATTTGACTTATCATTCAATGCCACTTTGATATAGTGCCAAGCACCAGTGGTGCTAAATAGCATTACTCATTTTTTAAGCGCTCAATTTTTTTAATAGAACTTTAATCCCTCTTAATTCTTTCGTTCACTATCTCCACCGTGTATGTTGGTGAGTTTAATTTATTTGAATTTTTTTAATGCATTTTATATCTTTTTTGATTTTTTTTAGTTTTATTAAGATTTTTGAAAATGGAGCGGGTAACGGGTATTTTTTACCTACCCAACCCGAACCGCGCCACCTGGTACTTGATTCAAATGGGTATGGATTTGGGTTCGTAGAAAAAGTGCAGGGAGCGGGGGATAATGCATTCATGATTACTAAGTCAATTGTTCTTATTGATTCAATTAATGTACATTTGTGTTTTTAGATTTTCTACAAATGTGCAAATATTTTAGATTTATTATGTAACTACCTAATAATATATTTTCAAAGTTTTTCTACATGTACAACGGATGGACGGTTCAGTTACTAGTAGTAGTAATAATATATTATCTGTTATCTATTATCTGTATATATTATAAAAGTAAAGTATCTATACCTTTAGCACAGCACTTTTCCCGCCTTCTTTTGCAGTGGCTACAGGTACAGCTATGTTGTGATAAAATTCTTACCCGTCACCTCTTTACTTAATACTAGTTGTGTACATGTGCGTTACACGAAATATAATAATTAGTAAAAAAAAGTGTGATAGTTTGAAGAGCTAAATAGTCATAATTTTATTGCGTACTACTCACTTATATACATATGTTGCTAATAATTACAATTTTATTGCGTACAAATTTTTCACATGGCACAAAGCTAATTAAATTTTTATTCATAAAACAATACTTTTAACTACTAATAAAAATGAGAATTAATGAGGAACTTTTTAATATAAATTTAATTTCACGTTGAATATGAAAACCAAAAAACCATGCAAAATAAAGCATACAAAATTTATATAACTCTAAAATTACTGTAGTTATAGACTCATAGGTTTTATGATATGTTGTTCATCATATAGAATTGAATTAAAATAAAAGTTTTGAAACTGATTAAATTCTTTATTATTATGTCATTAATCTTACGGTAAGTACTTAGTCAGAATGATAAGAAAGTGTTAATAACTCAAGACTTGAAATTTTTCGGTCAACTATTAGAATATATATATATATATATATATCTAAATCAAAAGAAGTCTAACCTGATTTTCCTGCATAAACTGCTGATGTCACTAATGACGTCATTTTCTTTTTTTCTTTTTAATTTTTTCCCTTGCCAACACAATTTTACCTCTCTTCTTTTTATTCTCTTTCTCAATTATATCTCCAATCTCCATCTTAACGTTTATTCAATTTATCTTTATATATCAAACTCTCTCAATTTAATAAAATGTGTTTTCTTTCGTCTCCAACATTAAGTCGTCCAGGTATAAATCTGAGCAAATAACATTTTGAAGGTCTCATTTTCCTTGACTATTATATAGATAGATACTTATCGTTACTTTACATCTCAACTCTTAATTTTTTTAATCTCTTTTTGAGTTTGGTAAATCAAAAAATATTTAAAAGTTATGGATATGTGGCGTCAAATGGTGAAATTTCATATGCCTCATTTTTTTTTTTAAATTTGGGGCATATTTCTGCTGAATTATATATATTTACAGAAATTCAAGGACTCTTTGTTCACAAGTTGATCTTCCTTTGTGAATACAATATTTTACTAACAATATTATTGCGTAGAAATTAATATTAATAATTATTAATTAATTAACAGTATTAAATAATAATTACATCAATATTTCATCATTAATGGCACTCAAGGTGTACATGTTGAGAGTATACATACTGAGGACCGTCAATTAATTTGTACATACTCCCCCATCTCGATTATTTGATCCCATTTGTTTTTACAATGATTAAGAAATATGTGTTAGAAAGGCATATTTTGTGATTCGTGTCCCTAATTTGTCCCTACTTAATGAGTAAAATTTAAAATTAATAGTGATAATTAAATATAGCTATATTTGTAAAGTAACACAAATTAAACATTTTAATATGGAAATGAACTATATATTTGGTACATTTCAAAAAGAAAAATGGGACCAAATAATTGCAATGGAAAGAGCAAGTAATTGAACTTTCTTGCTTTTTCAAGTATTCAATTTACTTTAATAATGTTCCTTTATTAAATGATATAATCCTACTCATATCGTGCGATGAATTTTTAACATATTATCTAAATGAATTCTATTTTGACATAATATCATATCATCATCAGAAAGTACGAATTTGTTGTTCGTGGAATCAAATTTTACTCTCATATGACTATAATTTGATATCTTAATAGTTATTATTTTATAAATTCTTAGCTGAATTTGTGAGTACGAATATATTGAATATTGAGAATAAATCTTTTCTACTGAGGCATATATATAAGGAGAAAGAAGATTGCATATGGAACGTTAATTATCATGGAAATTGTAGAATGCATATGGATTGGTCTTTTCAATATAAATATATTAGATTGATACTACTATTAATATTATTTCCTCCATTGGCACATAGCTTGTGTTTTTATACTTTTAAATATCTTCAACTATTTAAAATTTATTAAAAAACTTTCACATAGTTAAATTTCAAACTTTTTTCTACCCATGCATCACATGGGTGTTATACTAGTTTTAAAGAAATATAAAATCTTTGAAGATAACTTAAAAACTAATAGAATAGATATACCAAACATTAATGAATAACAAATAGCATAAGATTGCAGATTAATTTAGAGCTTAATTAGGGATGTGTGTGTGAAAACAAATATAAGATTCGAGATTAACTTGCAATCTCCAAACTTATATACGATATTATGAGAATATGTATAAGATTGAAAGCATAAAACATAAAAATATATATATGTGGGAAAGTAGATATATATTTATTTTTTTTTTTTTTGAAAAACATCTCGACTCGAAAATCTAAACTTGAGATATAACTTTTATTTTATATTATAATATATTATAATTATGTATATTCTATATTTGTGTATAAAATAAAAGCATATATATATAACATTAGAAATTAATTTGAAGCTTAATTAGTTAGAAATGTTTATATATATTATATATATGTATAAGTATATATTATTATTAAAATAAAATAAATAAAAAACAAGGCATATCTATATATTAATTAATTCATTTAAGTCGCAGTACCTTTTGTACCGCGATTTTCTAGCCTTTTTTATTTGGTAAAGTTTGCGGTAATTGTTCTTTTTTTTAATAAAAAATAAAATTTTTGTGAAAAAACTCGGAGAATTTTTAAATCTGTGACCATTGAGTTTAACAACTAAACCTTAACCATTTTGATCATTTGTTGTGTTTGTTAATCTATTTCACTAATAAATTAAAATATCAAATCTGAAATGTCAATTCTAAAACAAACTTTAATACATTATAATTCATTAAGTCACCATCTCTACCATGTGTTTTAGTGAGTTTAGTGTTATTTGAATTTTTTAATGCATTTTACTTTTTGTTTGAATTTCTTAATTTTATTAGGATTTTTAAAATGAGGCGAATAACAGGTATTTTTCTCATTCTTGCATATATGTACGAATGATTATATGTAAGAATGTATTTTGTCTTTTAAACGATCATGAATTTTACAATTACTAAGTCCATTGATCTTATTAATTCAATTAATGTATATTTGTGTTTTTCTATTTTCTACAAGGTGCAAATATTGCAAATTTATGTTTAACTATATAATAATATATTTTAGTAAATTTTTCTATCCGTACAACGCACGGGTGGTTTAACTACTAGTATATAAGTAAGATAGATTGTTGCGGAAAAATTTGCATATAGCTACTATCCTACTTTAATATATATAATAAAATAAGATAGTTTACCATCTTTACTTAATATAGTTTCTTTTTCTTTATTTATTTATGGATTTTATTTTATTTTGTTTGTATTTTAATTAATTATTACTGTAATTGAGCCCATATTTATTTCTTTGGTCAGATCCCCAATTCCATAAATCATGCAATTTCTCTCTACCTTCCACCTTTATTCAGCATTACTCTCCCCATAATCTTTTCGATTTTAATTCCTATCACCAAATCAATGTGTGATATGTGATTCTAATCTTGCTTGACAATTTTCCCCAAAGTAATTTCTTCTTTCTCAGCAAATTCAAAATGGTCAGATCCTTAATTCTAATTATCATATTGCAGGAAAAAATATTCAATTGCTCTTTTAAAACCGATGAAACCGGGATTTGCAGGATTCAACCTATTTTCCTATTTTATCCTACTGCGGTCCATCATTATATATATTGTGGCTTGTGATTTTTTACAGCGTCTGGTTCGAGTTCGTCTTCGTATATTTCCTACAGTGTTTCTGCCTTCGGCTTATCTCTTCCCTTCAAGCTTTTCCTTAGAGCTCAACGATCATGGCTAAAGAGCAAGCTGTGAAGGCTGTTAACAAAAACTGAATGGACTAGCGCCTAAAGGTGCGTTGTGTTATTACATGGATGGTTCAAGAGACTGACAATGGGGATAGAAGCATCCAGACTGACAAAGTGATAAATTTTGAAATGTACGTGTAAATATGACTTAAGGTGATTAAATACTCATAAATTATATTTACGATCTGTAATTTTACCAATCACCAATACCACAATAACATCAGGAATGGATCTTTTGTCTTTGCCCTCTAACCTTCTCCACGTACTGTAAATCTTTGGTGGTAATTTATATTAGACTATTATTATTTTTTGAGTATTATTTTTATTATTATTATTCATCTACAACTTTTACGTACTAAATGCTATATATACACTCAGTATATGCGTGTCTATATATATAACTTTTTAGTTAGATGTAATTTTTTAGTTTGCTATAAAAATGTAACCTTCGAGTTAAACATGACTTTTTATGTGGCTTTGTATTTTAAAAAAGTCATATATACAACAAGGGACTTTTTAATTAATCGATTATTTTATGTGTCACTTTTTAATTTAATATTATCACAAATGTGACATTTGATATGTGACTTTTTAAGAATATATGATTCTTTTCTAACATATATATGTGTATGTGACTTTTAATTGTAATTGTAACAGAAAATGTAACTTCTACATATAAATTTTTAATTAAATTTAATTTTTATATATGTGATTTTTTTATACGATGGAGATACTAATGTGACTTCTAGATGTGACTTTTTAAATATACATAAATTTTTAAATAAATATTAACACAAATTTTGACTCTTTATTTAAATGTAATTTTTTCAATTTGAATCTTTTTAATTCAATAGTAATAAATATGACTTTTTTAATGTTACTTTTTAATTATATAGTAATACAAATATAACTTTCATATATCATGTTTGATTGAAAAAATATCACACTTAATTAAAAGTTGCATATTAAAATTAATTAGTCACATATAAAAATAAAAAATGTCACATTTGTACTTAAAAATTACATAAAAATATATATTAAAAATTAATAATAATGATATAAACAATAAAAAATAAGTAATACTTAAATCATGAAATGGGCCGTACATTGATTTTGTCAGTTAATGAGGGAGAAATTGGGGATGCATGTATTGTATCCACTATATATTAAAAGAGTCACTTTTAAATTTACTATTCATTTTTTTTTGTCTGATACGACACCGTTTTGTGCCCCTTTTTTTTTTTGCACATATAAATTCACACCAGTCTACAGAACGACACCGTATAATCTCCCAAAGCCCCAATCTTGAAATCTTCCATTCCTTTGCTATGACATTCTCTCCCAAAGCCCAAATCTTGAAATCTTCCATTCCTCTACTACAACCTACGATATCCATATATCTTCAAGGATCTCCACCGTGTTCTTTATGGAAATAGTTTCATCGAAATCTTTCTTGCTCTGTGTATCAAAGATATTGTTCATTATTCATCTAAAAGCTGGAGTTCTTTTTGCCCTACGCGCCGCTCACCTGAACCATCAATTTTGACTGCCGAAGGCAAAGAAATCGTTTATCATTCTTCTTTTGCAATTTGGGCTTGCTGCACAGGTGATTTTTGAGTTTTTTTAAAGGTATGTGGGTTTGTTCTTCAAGGAGTTTCTATTCCGGAATTTTTGGGGCTGTTTTGCTTGTTTCTGGAGCAAAAAAGGTTGTTCTAATTGTTTAATTTTGTTGGGTTTTGGTGAAACTTTGCAACTGTGCCTTCACTCATCCATACCTCTTGGTTGACTTCAACCTAAATTGAGAACCTTTGGTGCATGAAGATTGACAGCGTCGTTGCTTTTGCAACCGTGGTAGTATACTCCTCAATTTACTTGTTGTATTGGCATCTCTGTAACACACAAAGGCTTGTTTCACTTTGCAAGTTTTCTAGAGAAATAAATAATTGTACATGCTTTCTTTTTTGGTGTAGTATTATTTTCTTGAAACATTAATTGGCAACTTTGAAACAAAATCAAATTAGCCTATAGTTAGCCTTTATTGCACAAGGTCTGGACTTTCTTCAACCTTCTAAAAGCACTGGTATATAATGGTCTCTGTAAATCAGTTGGAGAAAACCCTTTTTCCATTTCCTGTTGTGAATATGTTTGCCTATACACTTTCCATTTCCAATTGTCAATTTCCATGCAGGAATTCTTATGATGTATACATTTCTCTACCATATATATGTACGAGAGTATGGAAACTTACTGTCATTTCCAACTTCTGTGAATTTTTTTCTATTCCTTTGCAAATGAACGTGCAACAATCTATTTGCTCTGCTTTTTAATTCAATATTAGTTGTTACTCTCTCATTGGCATGCTTTATTTGACGCAATCCTTGATGTTTTGCATTACCTTTTCTCTTTTTCTTTTTTTTTTCTTTTTTTTTTTTGTTAACTGTGTTGTATGAAACCAGTTTCAAAAAGTAAATTTCAAAAAATATATATTTTGACAATTGATCACTTTCTTTTAGGATTCAAGGAAGGATTGAGATGTTTGGTTTTCAAGATTGATAAAGTTTTAGGAAAGTAAGGTTTGCTTTTAGCATCAATTGTATAGCCATAAGGCAACCAACGAATGACAAAAGTTCATTGAAGAATAAGGAAGCAATTGTCTCATGTTTGTTTGAAAGTTCGGCATCCATTAATTATGAAAGATTATGTAGCTTTCTTAGCTTTTGCTCACATGGTCTATGTATTTTGCTACATTTTAAATCTTGTTTGCGGACAGATTAACTACTAAACAAGCTTAGCTGGTTGATTCCCCATGTAATCCGAACACAAGGGCTACTATTTTGAATGATGACTGAGATCATATTTCTTCATGCTTAGCTTTCATACCTTACACGCTCTTCCGATCTTTAATAGAGTGATCTGTATCTAATTATTTTTATTATACACATTGAAGAGTTTAAATATTTTATCATACATCACCAAAATAGTGGCAGTATTTTTACGTTATTAAATACAATTTAACTAGAGCACATGCGATGCACGTGCCTTCACTAGTGTTTATTTATTTATAACATAAAAACACGAAATCATTTTAACTTTCATATTTTTCTAACCAGGAATTATTTGTGTGGTAACATCAAACTTACTAAAATTGACTTTTAACACCTTTCTCGCAATATTTAAAGGATCCATATGCAATATTCATCTTATGCCATGGCAATCAACAAGCAATTTTGATCACCCGCCATACATCTGGTGGGGTAATCCCGCCAGACGCACACTTGACGGGTGATGATTAAATAATTTTAAGTGTGGGACAATTCACATAGAATGTCCCATACGTAAATTATTTAATCATCACCCGTCAAGTGTGCGTCTGGCGGGGTTACCCCACCAGATGTATGGTGGGTGATCATTACTCATCAACAAGAGTCAAGGCCAGTCTCTCTCAAATGTTGGCCTTCTTCAAAAAAAGTTGGTGTTTACACATAGATAGTTCTATGTTGCTGTGTTGGGGGTTACGAGTCATGGAGGCTTAAAGATCTTGATATGTGATAAAATTGGAGATCGGAAGCGTCGATTCTATTGTCAATGTGGTTTATAAGTGTTCGATAATCTTGGTTAGGTCAGTTTCTTTTCCATAGCATAACTTGAATTTCTTCCAACGCGAACGCAGGTCATGGATTTATCTCTGCACATATGGATTGAGTTAATAGGTGGCACCAGTTTGGTATGTTTCATTGTATATTCTTCTCTTTTTTATTTTACTACATGGCGTTTATGTATGGTAGAGTTGTATTGTATACTAAGATCATAATCTTCATTCTATATGGTTTGCTATGTGGAATATGTTTTGGTTAAATTATAGGTTATTCTTCATATGTTTAGGGATGGCAACGGGGCGGATCGGCCCCGCCTCGATAATATTATATGGTGCCCTGCCCCGCCGTCCCCACTATTTCGGGTCGGGACAGTTCAGGTCGGGGTAGCAAACTCCCCCCCCCCCCCGTTTGTTGCCCCATTTATTTATTTATTTATTTTTATCTTTTTAGGGGTAAATTCTTCTTCTTAGTTGTTTGCAGCCCGTTTAGCCAGTGTACTAGTTGTTTGCTTCAGTAGTATTCCCAAATTAGCTCATTTCTTTCCAAATAATCTCCTAAATCTACAAATTATTGGAGATTTTGAGGTTTTGTAATTTCTTTTTTATTTAAATACACTAAACGGATAGGGCAAATTGGGGCGAGCTTGATCCGCCCCACTTCGCCACCTATGGTGGGCCAACGGATCACGCCCTGAACGGTCCCACCAATCCGCAGAGCGGCGTTTTTTCGACCCATTCGGATCTGGGCATGGCGGATATTCGGTCGAGTCGGGGTAAATTGCCATCCCTATCGGAATGTTATTTGGTTTCCAATTGTATCTCTTGTCTTCTATAATTTGGACTGTAAGTCTTCTATAAGTTTTTCTCTCTTTCCTGTGATACGTTCGATTAAATTATTATGTTTCATACATTGGCCACAACTTTTATAAAGGACTAAATATTTGTCAGGGTCCTGTTGAAAATTACGTTAGCTTTATTCCTACATTGGGAATGCTAAAAGCATTAGTTTTTTTTAATTTAATAGTGCTAATTACAATATAGTCATATTGTGCATTTAAAAAGTGATTATATCATTTCTTTTCATCTTTATGTTTAGCTGAGCTAGTGCAGTGAGCTCAGTTCATTTATAAGTCGTCTTGGTTTTATAGCTGGCTAGAAGTACCTATTACAGTGGAAATTGTAAAATATTAAATATTTTGAATAATTTTTATATGTTTCTAGCACCTATAAATATATGAGTTGTGTAGTTGTAGTTAATCGAAATTATCAGTTGATTTCTTAATAAACTATATTTACTCAATTATGCATACTTTCATATTCTGAGTCATTACTTATTTTGATGTATTCTATATAGTTTTCATTTAAATGTTCTTCATTTACTATTCTAACTCTTTTGATATATTCCTCACACATTTATTTCTCTACAGACTGAGATGCTATTGTGCAAATATTGGGTTTAAGCAATTCACAGAGGGATGGTAAAAGAACTCCAATCCATTTGCATTTTTTTTTTTTACTCTCTTAAGTGTTGATCATCTAAGATATAGTTCTATGAATGTTTTATAAATTAAGGTGGAGTGTTTGTTGATTTATTCCTCTTAGCTCTTATATTCATTTACCATTTAACATATCAATTCTTTATTCTATAGATACATGATATTTACAACAATGCCTCTCTTATATATTTTTTTATCACCACTAAAATCAAAATAAAGAATGCTTGCCTGGTGTTTTGATATTACATTTTATGTTGAGAATAATATAGTATTCTTTGATAGTTTTTTAAATGAAATTATATATTTTAAGTATGCCCTTCATCTTACTTCTACAAAGGAATGTATTCGTCATTAGTTGTGTTACCTCATTTTGAATTACACTTTACCATGCTAATATATTTTTGTCATACTCTTAGTGACATCAATAAAAAGTTGTATTCAACTTCATCTCAATTTTTTGCACAGCTTGGGTTGTATACTATAGTTGATACAAATATTACAACCTTTTGTTAAAGGTTCTTTTTAAATTTTTGGTGAAATGTTTGCATGCTTCACTCTTTATAGTCGGATGTAACTTTCTTCTAACTGTACCTCTACCCGTGCGTTAAACTAGTTACAATCCAAAGCAAGGGCAGTCTTCTACCCACTTTCCCGCCTAAACACGTAGCAATTAGATTTCTTTGCTGATGTTATATTTAATATTTTTTTTCTTTTTTTGTGGAAACCAGTTTTGTTGTTTTATTGTTGGGTCATTATTTCCATGCAGCTGACCCGAATTCCTTCTTCCTTTACGAGTTCAAATGTACATTTGCAAATCGGAGCCCCATTATTTCTAATAATTGTTCTCCATTTCTAATCTTTTGGTCTCCAATGTATTCCCTTTTCTTCTAATTTCTTTTTGTGTTTGCCAGCGTCTATGGATCCGGTTAAATCTTTGTGGTTAGTTGGATTATTGGGTACGTGCAGCTTTATGATAATTCAAGATGTTTCTGTAATCATTAGTAGAATGTAATATCATGTAGTTAAAAGCTTATTATCTTCTACTTTAGTAATTAATTTAAGAAATCTAACACTTTTTTCGATTGATTGATTTACTTATATTCTTTAAATCAAGAAGTACTAAGAGATTTGTGTGCCTAGAATACCCAAATTGCACACGGCCTGATTTTTAAGATTTCTGTAATGTGGTTGAACACCTTAAGTTGCATCTATTTAATAATGAGTTATAAGTTTAATAATAGCGAGTTATGAGTACGTGCATTGCATGCCTTATTTAGAAAGTGAAATAAATGTTCATGTATTTGAAGTCGTGATCTTCCGATCTTAATAATAACATTATAGTGAATTTTGTCATGAACAGTGATCAAAACATTTTAAAAAAAAAAAAGAATGATATTGGGTTGATGTTAACCAAGTTTTCCTTATGATAGTATATTGATGAATCTCACGTTAAATGTCTCATGGTTTTAAATTCTACCAGTTTGAGACGCATATACATTTTATATTAATTTGGATGGTAACATTTGTAACAAATGAAAGATTTGCAAGATACTGTGACTTTCAAAGTTACAATCATTAGTTAGATTAAAATCATTTTATTCCTTAAAAAATCATTTTTATAAAATACTAAATTTATTTGTGTGAAGTTAAAAAAAAATACTTGGAAACTTTTTTTTTTTTTTGGGCACCTAAAAAGACTTGTCGAAGTTGGAAGGTGAAAATTTCGTGCTCATGAATTGATTAAAGGTATTAATTAATTAATAATAATGAAATAAAAGTAATTAAATAGTAGATAGGGGTATTAATGGAAATTAAAGAAATAAGTGGGGGAGAAATAGAAAATCAAAAGTTTCTCATTCATTTCCCCTTTTGTATATTGTAGATAATTCAATTATTATTTTTTTTGATAATAATTCAATTATTTTTGTCTATATTTGTTATGTTTTACCATCATTTTATGGAATCTTTCTTTACTTTAGCATTTTTATATTTCTTAACAATATATTGGATTGATTTATTTACTATAAATAAATAATTTCTGACTATGATTTCTCCTTATTTTATGCAAATTCTATTTCTATATATAAGTAATAACACTCTTATTTTCATCAAATCTCCTAAATCTCTAATTTTCAATTATATTCCTTTTGTCATTATTTTAAAAAAAGTTCTACAACTTTCTATATTAATGTTATTACTTCCCTACTCTTATTTTTATAATAATGCTTCCATCTATTTAATTTCTACATTGATTTTTTTTAATTCTATGTGGCTATTGAAAGTGAAGATGCTCCATCTCTATATTACTACCTCCATCCCAAAAAGATAGCCTAGTTTTCTTTTTTTTCTTCCGTCCCAAAATATGGTTCAATTTCCTTTTTTAAAAAGTAGTTGAAATATTAATTCTCATATATGTCAATATTCCCTCATGTGTATAGTTAAAAAAGTAGAATTATGAAAGTGGAATAATTAATAAATGAAATAATATAATAGGGAAATGATGTTAAAATTTAATTTTTGAATACTATTAAATGAACTTTTTCTAATCTATGTGAAAAAAGAAATAGGACCATCTTTTTGGGACGGGGGTAGTATATATTTACAAATTAAATTTCATTCAATTGCAATGAAAGTCAGCCAAATTATATACTACTTAACCTAATACTTTCAGGGTAATAGAATTCAAGCAATTGCAAATGATCAGCTTATTAAAAGGTTCAATTAGCTAATCATTTAAGGAAACATTTATATGATCAACCACTTTTTCTGTTAATGATAATAATGGAAATTATCCAACTACAGGGAATCCTTTCAACCTCTCATGAAAGAATAGTAATGTCATCACGCATTGTTCACATAGTGAATATACTATGCTCTTATTAATAACTATAATGATGATGCTATTGTTTTAATTTTTCAATTTTTACGTTTTTAAATTTTTAACGGAGATTTAATTATTTTACATCTAATCAAAGTACTTTTGAATAGTTAAGTTTGAATTGTTTGTTCTACCCGTGCAACGAACGGGTGCTATACTAGTACTAGTAATAATAATGTCTATTTGTTGGGTTTTCCAGCCGAAATGCAATTTGTAACTCTCACGGTACCTTTTCCTTGTATTCTTTTTTTTTAGGGGAATTTACTTATTTTATTTTTCTGTCCACTTTGTTTCCAAAAATTGAGAATTGTCCTTTTCGATCAACAATTCTTCATTAACTTATTCAGAAATTGAGAATTTTCCTTTTGGATCAATAAGTCTTCCTTAACTTATCCATGAAAGTTTTTTTCATCTTTTCATTGGTAATTGGTATATGATTCTTTTTACTCAAATTATTTCCTATGCATCTGGATTGGAATTCTGCTGAGTTAAGAGAACATACACACACACACACACACATATATATATTTCTGGAAATCTAATCCCTAGTTCGTAAAATATTTGTTCATTACTTGTGCTTTCCATGGAGTGCCAGTAGAGTCCACTTGGACTTTATTTGATTTTAGTTAAATTTGAGATATGATCTTTTAAAATGTGAATCTTTTAAAATTTTTAGTTCAAGTTTTTATAGTAATATTTTTTTGCTCATACGCCATGTAAATAAGCACATATATTGTGGATGTGTCTTTAAAATCGATATTTGAGAAACTAAACAAATTATTCAAAATTTTAATTATTTTCCATTTCCCTTCAAATTTGTCTGTACATATATGTATTCCTTTAAGACGGTGTTATTGTTGCTATTTTCGTCAATATTAAATCACCATCCGAAATTTAGTTTTTAACATAAAATAAACTCTTTTACAATTGATTTTCATTATTTGTAATCTACCAATTTAAATATTCATACTTTGTTCAGGTTTGTGTCATTACAACAAGTTTTGTAATGTTCATGGAAAGCATCGATTGTTGGGGTACATGAGTGGTTTAATACATTTTTTTAAATTTATGTGAATGAGTTACTTATTTGTCTTCCCTAATTCTATTTATTATGGATTTGAGGGAGATTTTCTGTATTTCTAAATTTCCAATTTCTCATCATATTATATATAATATAATATAATATAATAATGTCATTACTATTTTGGTTTTCTCGCTCATTTCACTTGCTAAATTAGATAAAGACATCTTGGCCATTCATTTCATCATTCAATCTCATCCCTTCATTTCATAACTTATTTAGATAATTTTTTGTTACATTTATTTATTACTTATATCATTTTTATATCAATTTCAACCTAAATTAGGTATCCTCTCATATAGAAATCTTATCCTTTTCAATTCGAATTTTCCTAAATTCCCAACCTTCCCTCTATCACATATCTATTATATCTTGAATTCCTAAACCCTAATAGAACTAATATTTAGGAATTATTCATATATTCAACCAAATGAGTAGGTTTTCTATGCGTAAGGCGTGATTGTCATTGCAAAAACGTGAAAAGTCAATTAAATAACTGAATTTCCTATCTTTCCTATATATTAATTAATTAGATAATTGAAAATAAAATTAATTTTTACTTAAAATAATGTTGAAATTTTATTTCTTTTTTAAGAGTTATCGAAAATATGACTTTGGGCATAGAAAACGAATCTCATATTGGTTATTTAGTGAAAAGAATTGATGATGTATATCTATATTAAGCTACTTGGAGAAGGATCCATAATAGGGCCTTAATTTATGAACTTTGATTTTCTGAAAAGTTCAAAATTTTAATAGATCATTATTGAAAACAAGTTTATTGTGAACTGGTGAACTATATCCGTCTTTATCTCACACCGTCAAATTTTTTTTGGATTAATTCCAATATTTGCAAATATCTAGAAAATTGATCTGGTCATCGAACTGGAAAAGCTAATGGTTCAAGGTCATCAGACTGTTTTTAATTAAATAATTGAAATAAATTAATTTTTACCTAAAATAATGTAAAAAAAAGAACATTAGAATTTATAATTTTTTATCTTCACTGTTTAAAAAAAGCTGAAATTTTATTCATTTTTTAAGAGTATATGACTTTGGCCATATTAAAAAAAATCCCACATTAGTTATTTAGTGAGAAGAATTGAGGATTTATGCATATATTAGAAACTTGAAGAAGAGTTATACATAATAAGGCCTTAGTTTACGGGCCTTAAACTTTCAAAAAGTTTAAAATTTTAATAGATTATTATTGAGAAAAATTTTTTATGAACTCTATCTGTCTTTATCTCACACCGTTAAATTGTTTTCCAAATTGATTCTAATATTTACATATGTTCATAAAATCAGACCGGTCATCGAGCTAAAGAAGTTAACGGTTCAACTTCATGAGACCGATTTTAATTAAATAATTTAAATAAATTAATTTTTACCTTCAATTGTGTAGGAAAAAGAACATTCAATTATATAGTTTTTTTTATCTTTACTCTTTAAAAAAATGTTAAAATTTTATTCTTTTTTTAAAAGCCATTAAAAATATGACTTTAGACATACAAAAGGAATCTCACATTGATTATTTAATTAAAATAATTGAGAATGTATGCATATATTAACATACTTAGAGAAGGATTATGTATAATAAGGAAAAGTTAATATATCCGGTTTGGATTTTCAAGTCGAGATATTTGCCAAATAAATAAATAAAATGATATGATATATATATATGTGTGTGTATATCTACTCTCTCGCTTATATATGCTTTTATTTTATATGCTTTCAATCTTATACACATTCTCATATTAAGATATATTATATATATGTTTATAGGTTTGGAGATTGCAAGTTAATCTTAAATCTTATATTTTTTTTATACACACACATTCCTAATTAAGCTCTAAATGAATCTATAATCTTATGCAATTTATTATCCATTAGTGTTTCGTATATCTATTCCATTAATTTTTAACTTATCTTCAAAAATTTTATATTACTTTAAAATTATAATAATTGACAAACAATTTTTAAGTATTGAGTTATTGAGATTTTCTTATCATTTTGATTAAGTGCCTACTGTGAGATTAATGACATAATAATAATGAAGTATATCAAATCAGTTTTAAAACTTTTACTTTAATTTAATTCAATATGATAAACCACATGTCATAAAACCTATGACTATATATTTACTGCATTACTTAATACTGATTTATTTGGAGAATTTATGACACTATATAAGGATATGTAAAAAATAATTTTTTCAAGAATATGTGGTAAAGAATTCATTCTGATAAATGAATATTATCTATACTTTAAATATGTTCTTAGACTTTTTCTATTGATGTTTGTTGAACAAAGATATGGGTGTATGGTAATTCTAAAGTTATACAAAGTTTATGTCCTCTTTTTCGTGGTTTCTTGGTTTTCATATTCAACGTGAAATTAAATTTATATTTAAAAATTTCTCATTAATTCTCATTTTTATTAGTTAAGAGTATTGTTTTATAAATGACAATTTAATTAGTTTTGTGCCAAGTGAAAGAATTATACGCAGTAAAATCTATATATTAATTAAAGAAAAGAAGATGCAGTACCTTTATATTGTAGTTTTCTCGCCAAAAAATTTATTAATATGGTCTTTTTAGACATTTTGTTTTATATTGTGGTCACCTGTATGGTGTTCTAAATTTTTCTATTTTTTAAAAATTTTTATTCACTTTTACCTTATTCATTCACCATTTTCAAATAAGATTCACTATTAAATTTAACAACTAATAGATAATTATCATCATTTAATTGTTTAAATTATAGATAAATTTGATTATCTAATTGTTTAATGTCTCTTGAAATTTGTATTTTATAATTAATAGAAATTAAACGTATATATAGTTATTTTAAGTTAATTGAAAATTATAATAGTAATTTTTTCTTTTTTTCCCTAGTATAAATGAATATTACTAAATAGGAATATTTTATATATGACTACTTTTATGTATTATTAATTTATACAATCTCCATGCTATCTGACTTTATTGGTTTCGAATACGAAATATTTTTACAGCACATGTAACCACCCAACTAGCAATTATTTCGTACGATACTATTTATCTAAATTAATGCAAAAAATAAAATAATACTTATTTGCGTTAACGATAACAATAGGATTAAAATTTGTTGTAAACTATAGTTACCTTAAGATCACAAGAAAAAAATTACATTATTATTTAATTAATGTTAAAAATTAATTATTTCTTACTAGGTAACATAATCTTATAAAATTTTATCATACCAAAAAAAAAAAAAAAAACTTACAAAATTTCATATTATTATTTTTTAAATAAGTTGATATGTATTCTCCCCGTGCAATGCACGTGTGAGAATCTAGTTGTAATTATTAATAACATGTGAATATGAGTGAGTAGTACGCAATAAAATTGTGACTATTTAGATTTTCACATTATCATTTTTTTCTAATTATTATATTTCATGCAATGCACGGGTATACAACTAGTATATATTAAGAGAAGTGTGGCTTTTCCCGCTCATTTTCTGGCTCTGTAAAATTTCTGGTGATATCATTTAATTCCTATTTTTGTATTTTTTATCTTTTTTTTGAAATTGTTATGCTAATTTATTAAATGATATTCATTTTTCCCTTTATTAACTCATATTCAATCATCAATTCACGATAGTTTCTTTAGCCAACTATTTTGAATTAGAGATCTATCACTTATCAAATCAAACACGAAATTAATTAGGAGTTCTATTTCAAAAAAAGAAAAAAAAGTAATGTTTATAATTTGAAAACACATGCATAGTACGTCTTTAAATAAATAAATTTCTAAAAATCTGTAACCTTATTGTAAATTTCAATTTTTAATGATCCTATAATCAAATAGTCAAATTTGATTTTTTTTAAGATTATAGTACTCCAATTTGCCGATTTTATATTTGTCACTTAACAAATCGAATACAAAATTAATTGAGAGTTCTATTTTAAAAAAACAAATAGTAATCTTTATAATTCGAAAACACATGCATAGTACGTCTCTAAACGAATAAATTTCTAAAAATCTGTAACATTATTGTAAATTTCATTTTTAATGATTCTATAATCAAATAATTAAATTTGATTTTTTTTTTTAAATTATAGTACTCCAATTTGCCGATTCTATAATTAATATAAATTAGAACTTTTTGATAATTTTTCATAGAACAAAAATTTCAGTTTGTCGTTTTAAATATAGTCTTACTGTATTTGGAGTTAGATTATTTATTTAAAAAATGGACCGAATGTTGATACAGTTGCACTGTAATAGTTTTTCAACAATTTTTAAACATTTTACTTTTAGTAAATCACCTCAATTAATTTTTATTTATACATGCATAATTAAATAGTGCTGTAATTCAAATAAGTGATACATTTGTTAGGTTTCTCACATTCTAGACAGGAAGTCCTGGGTTAGAGCAAAAAATGTTACCAACTTATGTCTGATAATGTTAATATGACTCAACTAGCTGTATTAATAATTTATATGCAATTTTTGTATAAAAATTCATTGACATTTGTTATTAGAGTAATTATATGGAAACATGTTTATCTGACATGAATACTGATGTTGGTTCCCCTCCATTTCTTTATATACAATGTATATAAAAAAAAAGAAAAGAATTAACTAGTGCAAAAAGTACTGACAAATAAATCAAAATATGATAGAATGGTTATAAAAATTTATATCTCATAATGCTAATATATGACTCAATTAGCTGTATTAATATTTTATTAAATTTTTGTATAAAAATTCATTAACATTTATTATTAGAGTAATTTTTGGTAGATATGTTTATATGATATGAATAACTGATATTTGTTAGTTGGCAAATATGAATTGGTTATTTATATATAAGTGGTGAATTTGAAAGCCCACAATCATCCAATATATGGTTGACAACTAAATATGTCACTTTTTTCATGCCAGATAAATATATCTCCATAGAAGTTATTATTACTTTTAGATCTCGTGTAATGCACGGGTAAGAATTCTAGTGTATAATAATATATAATACAACAGTTTTCTAGTACAATTGTAATTTTGTCTGGTATAATTAGAAAATATTTCCCGCCTAAAGTTATATCTGTCACAATTGTTTATAATATCATAACACACTGCTTGTCACTTTTATAAAAAAATTACTACAAATGTAATAGCGAATGATTGAACTCATGACCTACATGTTAAGTGTAGCTTTTAAACCATTATGTCAACTCTTTTATTTGATAACAGTTTTCATTTATATATTATTATTCTCGTGTGTTTTCAGTTAAAGAAAATATTGTTATTAATCACATATATACTTGAAGGCTAATTATATAGACATTACGTTTTTTATTAATATCACCAATTTTTCAAATATACTAAAACGGTCAAAATTACAAATAATCATCACATTCTTAATAATTATAAATATTTTCCCTTTCTATATTCTTCCCCCTATGTGCACCACAAAAACCCCCAATCAATCAATTTTAATTTTTATCATAAAAAGCTATAAGAATCGAAAATAAAAATTTTCTTTACTTTGTACAAAAATAAATTGTCACCAACTATTACACTAATTAATAAGTCAGTTTTTCTACAACGTATTAAGTGATTTTGTCTGCAGCGCTTCTAAATTCATAAACATACGAAATTGGATTTATGGAAGAAATAAAGAATCATTTTAATTAATGTTATAGTTTCATACAAAAAGTAGAATTAACAAAATACATTTCCCAATCTGGTTAGATTCCTGAATAAACGTGAATGTGAATATTTTTCTTTCTTTTTTATTTGAATATTAATTAACTTTGTCTAATATTCATTAGCACAATTGAGAACAAAAACATAATTTTGTATTGCTATATTCAATTTTATGTTCTCAAGATTCAAGAATTTTTATAAAAATCACGCTTTGTTTTTGGGCCATTGTGACGAAATGAATAAACTGTAGTCTCGATCTGTAAAATTTTATCCCTTCTATTATTATCTAATTAAAATCTTTATGGCTGATTTGTCTTACATTCTATTTAATACTTCCTTAACCCGCATATTTCCCTTCCTTATCCCTTTCTATGGAAATCATCAAATTCTTTTCTTTGATTAGAACTCAATTCTATCTAAAATTCCTCACATTCTTAAATCCACAACACAGTCTTGGACTTTTTTATAATTATAATTATTACGCTTCTAATGATTATCATTATAAAATCATTCTATTTTTAAAGATTATAGTTGTTATTTGTTAGACTAAAATAACATGTTATTATGTGTATTTGTATAAAATAAAACGAAGTATCACCAAGTTAGAAATGCATGTGAGAAAACGAGGTATTATCCAGTTAAAATGATATATCGGAAGGGGTAATTTCTCATGGGTATGAAAATTTTTGTGTAAACGGGTATCGAGTAAATATAGATATGTACATACCCGATACACATTATTAGACTGTTAACTAATAATATTAAATAAGGTAGATGATATAAACGTAAAATATAGTAAATCATTAATCGAGTATATAAACAGGTAACTATTAATTATTTTTTTGTAGATAATGCAAATAATTTATTTTTTATTTTTTGTGTTTTTTCTTCATGGAGGTGAAGCCTATAAAATATCGATTGAATTCATATTGTATTTTCATTTGATTTAATTATTACTGTAACCATTTAAAGGGGTGTTCTCAACATGGTTGTTTTTTTGCGATTTATGTAATGATTATTTTTTTAATATGGAACATTGAAAATTTACCTCCCCGTGCAATGTACGGGTTGAATACTAATTGATTCTTAATCAATCTTGAATTCATACATTAATATTTTAATTTGATAAATATAACAATGAATTTTAACAAAAACTTTGTGAACAAAAAGACATAAAATCCACAGGAAGAAAATAAACTACACAAAAAAATTACTAATTCTATCTTGATTATTTGGTCTCATTTTTCTTTTTAGGATGCCTTACATATATAGTCCTCTTTCTATATTAAAAAGTCTAACTTGTATTTCTTTATAAATCTATCCTTATTTAATACTTTGTATTTCTTTACAAATCTATCCCTATTTCTTTACAAGTCTATCCCTATAACTATCAATTTTGAATTTTACTCATAAAAAGGGTATGTCGAAATGTTACTTTCTTATGAGTATGAAAATTTTTATCTGAACGAATATTGAGCGAATACAGCTGCCCGATATGTATTATTAGACTATTAAATAATAATATTAAATAAGTGACATGATTTAAAAGAAAAATATAGTAAATTATTAATCGAGTACCTAAGTGAGTAACTATTAATATATTATTAACAAAATTTTAATTTAACGTGTCAAATACTAAACCAAAATTATATATTTATTGATTTTGTTATGCAAATCTGATGACACGTATCTATTTAATATTTTATTATTTATTATTATAGAATTTTTTAGAATTAGTCTTTCCGTACAAAGCACAAGTGGGAGACTAGACTCATAGTTGTAATAGTTGATTATGATCTGATTATTTGACTGGTAATTATTTTAATTTTATATACGTTGGAGGTGTGAACTTACGCAACGTGTTTAGAGGAGACTAGAGTTATAGACTCAGGTATTTTACTACAAATATCCCATGGTGATTTGTAATTCGCATATCAATTCATAATTTTATACAATATAACTGGTATATTGTACTTTATTTATGACATGATGTCGATACTCACACATCAATTTTGATATGAATGTATACTATAACTCTACCTGTACAACGCATATGTGAAAAAAATCTAGTATATGTTTAATGAGTAAGGTCAATCATAAGGATATTATTAAATTGTTTGTGTTAATACTTTAAAAAATGTTTATGTTAATCCTTCTTGAATTTTCTAAGAAGACTCGGAGATAGATCTGGCCATGTGGCCGCATGGAGGCATGGACCTCAAGGTACGGCTACACTCGATCGCACGGTGCGGCTGCACAGCCAAGCGCACTGCTTGAAACTAGGCCGCACATACTTGTGCGGCCGTACCTTGAGGCTCATGTGGCCGCATGGCCAGATATATCTCTAAACTTAAAGACAAATCTGTCTTATTAGAAGCTCCGTAATCCTTCTTGCTGTTTTATTTATTATTTCTATTTTGTACCGTACAATGCATGGTGAATATTCTAATGAGCTTTATAATTTATTTAATTGAGATAAACATAGAAATAAAAATAATCTTAATATAGGATATATACTTAATTAGTGGGATGAATACACACCGTGAGAAGACCAAGAGTGGTAACTCAAGTGGTAAATAATAGCCCTTACCAAAATGAGATTCTATGTTCGAGTCTATACCCCTTCCCAAAGGCCAAAGTTTCCACAATTGTATCAAAAAAATACACACCATAAGATTTTGTTAATCTAAGATATGTAATTCTTGGTCAAAATCATATGTGATATTAATAGGTTAGCGGAACCACCCCGATTAACCAAATATGAGCAAGATCAGAACCCAGATTATAAAATGTGTTTTTCCAATACATTTCTTAATTTTTATGAAAAATAAAATGGATTATATATTTGAGACAGAGGAAAAACTACATAGGCTCGGTCTATATTATTCTTTTCTTTGTGTTATATAAATTCTCTAATATTTTATTGATGAATCACCACTTGACCTCGTGATGGAATAAAGATGGGGTGTCCACATTGGTTTATTAACCGAGACAATATGTTGTCATTAGAATATTTTTATTGTAAGAGGAAAAGTGAGTAGAAAAATGGTAATGCCAAAAAAAAAAAAATGGAGAGCGACCCAAACAAAAGATTTTTACTCATTTACACTGTTTAACTCATAGGTCAAACCAGAATATGAGTTTTTTTTTTTTGCAAACACTAAACATACTCTTAAAACCTTCTCTATCCATCCCATATTATATATAGGCTTGTTTATTTTTTCATTTCACAAATATTAAGAAAAATTATTGAAAAAGTAAAATTTTCCAATGAATTTTCTAATATACCTTATTCAATAAAAATAATAATTATTATTATACATATCAAAGAAAGTTATTTTCATAAAAAGATCCCATATTATATATAGGCTTGTTTATTTTTTCATTCACAAATATTAAGAAAAATTATTGAAAAAGTAAAATTTTCAAATGAATTTTCTAATATACCTTATTCAATAAAAATAATAATAATTATTATACATATCAAATAAAGTTATTTTCATAAAAAGACAAATAATAACTTCACAAATTAGAAACAAGTTTATGTATTTGGGACATTCAGGAAAATTAACCAACCATTCAAACGCCAGATGTCTGGCCGTGCACTCTTGGCGTATTCTGATTCGACAACCTAAATATAAGTTGTCTAATTATAGCACGCCACATAAGACGTCTGACGATATAATATACGTAACTGGGGTTTCATTCCATGTCTAATAACTAATGTGGGACTCATTCGCACTTGTTTCCCAACAATCTCCTCTTCAAACGAAGAATCACATGATCTTAGTCCCCTTCAACTAATATTCCATTTATCTTTCTTTGTTCTTTTAAGACCCAAATCATCTATTGCGTGCGTGTGGACATAATCGATTTTTTCCAAAACTCAATCCACTGCTTCCGTTAACGCCTTATATCTTTGCTTTTTTAAGGCCCAATCCACTGTACTCGTCACCGCCTTACGTGGACACAACATAGACACAACCCAATCCTCTAAGCTTGTCACCGCCTTACATTTTTTAGAAACCTAATCCACTGGGCTCGTCACCATCTTACGTGGACACAACCCAAACCACTATGCTTGTCACAACCTTATGTGGATACAACTGCCTTAAAAGCAGCAATGGATTTTTTTGACTATCACAATTTAACTTTGAGACCCATCTCCTCCGTTCGACAACGTATGGGATCTCTCCCGTGCATTCATATAGTTAAGCCTGAGCTTGACTCTAATATCACTGTTAGAAACTGGGGTTCCAACCAAAAAAGTTAACATGTTAGGTAGAATAACTCAATTTCTTATAAACCCATTATTTTTCTCACGTCTAACTAATGTGGGATTCTTTCGCACTTTTTTTCCAATATAACGCCGCAAGACATTTGGCATTTAAACAAAATTAGTGTATATACTATCCTATATATGACTTCCTTTTCAAAACACCTTTAAGGTTTTTGTAATAAAACCTCACAACCTGTGTCGCGTGTATAGATGTACGCCAATGTAAATGCAGATATTGTGCATCCATACACGTCCTTTCCAAAACTTCTTCGAGATCTATATACACTACACAGGATGGGTGATGGGAGGTTTTGTCGGGAGGGTTTTAAAAATTTTCCTACTAAAATATAAGTATAATTAAAAAAAATCACCATTAATTAATTATTACTGATTAATCTGAAAAAAGGCAAAGTTCCTGAGAGATTGGTCATAAAATTTTTCCTTAAATAGTTGTTAAAATGTTTTTCTGTATTCGAGGAAAAATATGAGTATATTTTTTCTCTTAGTAAACAACACTCCATTACAGCGCAATGCCAAATTTGCTGCCAAAAATGGCGTTTAGCGCCATTCCGAAATTTTAGAGCCAAATTTTTATGTACTGGCGGGAAATAGGAAAATGAATTTCACTAATTTCGCACAAATCTCTGAAAATGAATCCCCCAAAAAGTTCAGTAACTGTTTAAAATAAGGAAAACCAGTCACCGTCTCGACTCCCAAGAAGGGTTTTTCTTCTTTCATTTGTTCTTCTTGTCTGCACTGTTTTCTTCGCTACGTTATCGCAATTGGTGTCTTTTCTTTTTTCTTTTTGAAGGTTTTGTTTACCTAATGTGAATTTATGTTCGAAATTCTCCAGAAATTTTCGTCAAATTGCCGCCGTTTCTGGTTCTCGGGACAATCCTGAAATAATTTTGATTTGGGTTTTCTAATTCCTCATCTGGGTCTGTGTTATTTTGTCAAAGAATCTGGAGCAATTGCATGCAGTAATGGCGGAAGTTGAACATATGGTAGTCGACGGCCCCGAGAAAAATAGACCGACAACGAATGTCCAAAATGAGAAAAAGAAACCATCGAAGAGAAAGAGGGCAGATCTATCTGGATATACCGCAAGCCCCGAGGAAAAACAGGCCAAGATCAATGGATTCCGCGAGGAAATCAACTGTCTAATTAGATTCTGCAAAGATCTAGGGTCGGAACAAAAAGGCGCATTGTTGGAAAATGTTGAAAAAGTTGGAACATCTTCCGCTTCTTTAAATGCTGTCATCGCATGTTTAATGGAGGAGAGTGAACTTCCTTTATCAAAGCTTGTAAATGAAATTTTTGAGAAAGTTAGTAATATTGGAAATGGTGGGAGTAACGGTGATGGTGTTAGTAAGGCTACCGTAAAGAGCACCGTGCTTCTAGTTGGGCAGAGATTATGTTATGGACTACCGAATGCAGATGCTGACATTTTGGAGGATGAATCTGAGTCTGCCCTCTGGTATTGGGAGGTAGAATTCTAGTTTCTTGTATATTGATGTTCAATGAATCCTTGACTTTGGATTATGGGTTGTTATGTTATGTGTCTATAGTAGGTCTTTTTGGCTTCTTCTATTATCCATTCTCTACGCAACCCGGGGCTTTGACCCACCCGAACACGGAATCGAACCTTCACTTCCTTTCCTCGGCTCACTTCCCTTAGACTGGAGAATCCAGTGAAAGAATAGTAAAAGGACTAGACCAGTCTAGTCACTTTGGGGGATGGGGGCGGAGGATAGGAGGTTTCTATTGTATTGGAATTTTTTGAAGTGCATTGTCTAAAACACAGTACTAGGTTTGGATTAAGCTTTGGGCTAGCTATGTTGTATAGGATGAACTTTGATGCCTCACGTTATGCAATTTATTGATGGTAAGGTTAGGTTTGCATATCCTTCTTTTTGTATATGTGGGTTAGTCACGGATTGTTATACATTATATGGTGCACTATGTGGATGGGTGCATGAACAATGTATGAACTTTGGGTTAAATATGTCATCTACATGAATCATGTTAACTTGTATTATGTATTGCATGTGAGTTTTTGAAATGATTGTAGGGATATAAAAATTTGTATTCAGTTTGGTGCTTTTATGGTAGAAACGAATAAGAAAGTGGAGGCATTGCATTAATTTTTTGTTGCACCTACTACGTAAATGTTTAATTTGCCCTATCCACGGTCTATGCATTTAATTATGTAATACTTTGATAGAAACACTACACTTGCGGTTTATGTTTTGGCTTATATTTTCATATTGATTACAAAATCTATTAATCATGTCCTTTCTGTTTTGGTATTTATTGGTCATTTAAAAATAGCATTTTAATTTCTCACTGTTAGTTGATATATAAACTATGTTGATCACATCAGTTTGCTAATTTCCTATATATGATTCATATTATGATGAAGTATTTTGCAGAGATAGTAAGTCTAATCTTTTGTTTATTTAATGTTCTTCGTAGACAAGAGACTTGAAACTGATGCCAAAATCATCGCGGTCCACTCTGAAAGTTAGGCGAACTTGTCGTAAAAAGATCCATGAAAGAATTACTGCTGTTTGGGGTAAGTCTCTGCTGCTCAATTAAAAGCTCTTGACTTGCTTAAATATTAAAATTGTTTCCAACTTGCAGTTCCTCTAAAGTTACTATTGTGCATATTGAATCACGTTTTGTAGCCCATAGAAAACCGACGTCCAGACTCCAGCATTTTAAATATGGTTACTGCCTGCTGTATGGTTGAAAGAAGGCAGCAAGATGAATTAGGAATTTTTGCAGATAAGCTAAATTTACCTTCTATTTTGCCCCCAGCTAATCACTTCTCTTTGTCTACCAAACACTGTGAACCAGTTTAATTATATTTATTTTGTAGAGGCTTTAAAAGGGTTTATGCAGAAGGGATAAATTGAATAGGCAGTAAAATGCACTGAAAGTGCAAGCTAGATATCAAACAAAACGAGTATTATATGCATTTAAAACTTTTTAAAATTTAATTAGCTGTGTCTCAACATATTGGGTGTGACATTTCTAAATAAATCATATTTTGGCAAGATATTTACAATGTGTTTGGCAACTCATCCAAATTATAATCTGGATTATAATATGTTATATGGCATTGTTTCATTGGTTTCACTTTTTTCAAAAAGTCAAAAAGTAAAAGTCAAGCCGCAACTGTTGACTTTTTATACAAAACAACCAAACGTCACAGATTATAATCCATATTATAATCTGGATCCTTGCCAAACACTTTGTAGTTTTCTAAAATTGCTTAGTTTTCTAAGCGCAGCTACACGAGTTCCAATGTCGCCAATTTGTATCAATACTATTTTTGGGTTATAAGTAAAGATAGAGTATTTATTGTGCTTCTATTTGTCACATCTTTGGAGCTAAGGGTTTAGAATGGTTGATTTTTGGCATTTTGAAGAAAAAATTGTTGGGATAAATTACCTTGAAGAAATGTAGCATATGTCAGCTTAAAAGTGGGTGCAGTGTGGAGATCCTGGCCAGTTTTCTTCTCTCTCTCTCTCTCTCTCTTCAAAAATGAAAAAGAAAACAAAAAACCTGAGGCTTTGTAACTGCAAGATTTGGCAAAAGTGTATTTTTAATATGGTTTTCCAACCAATTAAATTGGTAAGCTGGAAGCTCTTGATAGCATATAATTCTTTTCAGATGTCCTGTTCACTTAACTGAGTTTGTTGCTTGAAGTGAACATGTTGGATTTATCGGGGGAAATACCTGATCCTTGCGAGAGACTTCTGGCCACAATATCTGGGTCCAATTGCCATTAACCAATGTAAACTGCCAAGAGACATCATGCATTCACTCTGAAATCAAGTTCTCTTAAATATAATACTTGATACTTCCACCTTTGTGTTGGCTGGACCTTGTTTTTTTTTGTTTTTTGTTTTTTTTTTTCAATTTTTATAATATTATAATTTCTTAGCTTTACTTTTCACGGACGGATGTGTTATTTAATGTGTGAAAATGTTATTATTCTTATGACGAGAAGCGTACCAGTGAAATATTGGCATCTCTTGCTCTATTATATATCCAGCTTTAGGTTTTCTGGTTGGGTTCCAATAGTAAACTTGCTAGTTAATCATACATCCGCCATTCTGAATAACTGAATAACAGAGTATCTACAATGTACATTAATCACAAAATGCCATTTGGGTTAGGTATGAGCACAACACCAATTATCTTATATTTGCTTCATAATGTTAACCTTTTTGGGTAACGCCTTGTACCTTTTTCATTATTATTATTACTATTATTATTAGTATAAAGTATTATTACTATTATTATTGCTTTTCGTGTGACCAAAAGTTAATGATTTCATTCCAGTAACCCTTTCAGGTATGCACTGTATATTAGGGAACTACTTCTTTTCAAGTAGTGGCCAAAGGATTAGAAGCTAGAGGAATTTCCTTTCTTGATTGTTATTATTTACGTGATATGATATTTTTTATACAGGTTTCTTTGCGTGTTTGTTATACTTTCATTATATTTAAATTGTTTGATCATCGTAGTTCTTTCATTATAGTTGCTAAATTCTTCAAGTCTTTCATCTACTGAAACAAGTGTCTTACTGGTGCAATCATAGTAATCTGATTGACATTTTGAGTCCATTTCAGCTATGATAACTGCACTGGGGAAATCAGAGGACCATCAGTGCTTCAGGCAAGACTTGATGAAAGCTTCAGACAAGCTTAGCAAAGTTTTAACAGAAGCAGATATTCGTTTGTTGATGGAGACCATGTGCCAGAAAAATTCTGCTGAAGTGTATGTATCCCAGGCCCAGCCATAACTTTTTTGTAATTTTGTTTGTAGCTGTTGATTGAACCAGTACCTCTAATGATGAAGGTCCGAGAAGGAAGTCAAGCGAGAAGAAAAACTTTTGATCAGGGAAATGGAGAAAAGCAAACGGCAGATGGAGAAAGAGATGAAAAAGATTGATCGGGAACTTATTAAGGAAAAGTTGCAAACTGTAAGTCGTGTCTCTAGCCTTGTATGGATGATTTGGCTGTGGTGCAGTTTTTCACAAGATTTCCTAAATATTGTTTGGATGAATGGCCTATTGACCTTCTTGTGAAGAAAATATTGTTTTGATTTTGTTAAATGGGAACTGTAGTTTTCTTAGATGGTAGTGGAGATTATGAACCAGAATAATGCACGGTCAAGTCTTTAGATGCTTTAAAATCCTTTGAGAGCTAGCTTTGATGGATTCCTAGTAAATGCCTTTCTTGGATATTTTTTTTGAAGTTCAACTACCTTATAGGAAAAAGAAATGAAGCGGCTAAAAGATGAGGCTGAGAAAGAGGAGAGGCGCCTTGAGAAGGAGGAAGCTGAAATGCGGAAACAGTTGAAAAGGCAGCAAGAGGAAGCAGAGAAGGAACAGCGTCGCAAGGAGAAGGAAGAAGCTGAGTTGAAAAAACGACTTTCTTTGCAAAAACAAGCATCTCTCATGGAGCGTTTTCTTAAAAAGGCCAAAGTTGATTCAACTCCTCAAAATGGCGTTGCTGCAAGAAAGCATGTAACATCTGATCAATCCCCTGACAAGGTTGAGAAGATGTCTGGACCGATCACTGCAGCCATGGATGCTGTTCTAACTGCTGGTGGAGGATTTGATGTAGAAGACATATGGAAGTGTGCTTCTTACTCTTTTCCCTTTATTGTGGATACACTGTAAACTACCCTTGGTTTTTAAGTAATATAAGGTACTATATTGTGGTTTCTTTTTGCAGGGCACACTTAAAATCTTGGCGTTTTTTGGGACAATCAGTTCGTTCTAACAGGAAAATGCATTGGGGAATTCGTCAAAAGCTGAAGACAGAACTGGTGAAGGAACTTAAGCTTACCACGAACAGAGATTGGGCCTGTGATGAGGACTTGACCCAGGTTGTGGGTAGATTGACTGATTCTAATGTTGATGGAAGGTTATCGTCATGTATGAATGCTAGTACTCTTCCCAGTGGCCAGAAGAAGCTCAGCAGGAATAGGCAGCTTTTGCAGTTTGACAAGAGTTATAGGCCTGCCTTTTATGGTGTTTGGTCCAAGAAAAGGTGATTGCCATTCATCTTTTGTTGTTGTACTTTAATGCATATATTTTTATAAGTGCATTACGTGCTTTTTGTGCTTATGAATGCTATGTATGTCTTGAATTTTAATTTGAAATTCAGAGGATACTTTGGAGTTGGAATTAAACTTGGTGACTTTTGCACACTTACAGTTATCAGACTTGACCTGTTCGTTGACCTGATCAAGGCTCTGGGCCATTGGTTGTACCAGTGACTCTGTAGTTGAATTGTTGAGTCAAATTTTATTAAATATAAAACAATATAAGAGCATCCAAATTGGTAGTGCTAAAATTAACTATACACATAAGTAAAAAATAGAGTTTTTAGTGATTGTTAAAGGACGCCTAAGCAAGTTAATTTAACTATTAATTTTTGACATTGGTGATTCTAACTAAGAGTGTTAAATTTAATAATCAATTCAATAGTCAAATAGTGGGCTAATCCCAATTTAATTAAAATAAAAAAGAAGAAATAATATCACATAAAGTGTTAAGTTTATTGTTAACTTTAACAATAAAACTAACAACTTGTTAAATTAAATGCTTTTAACAACTACTTTAATACCTCTAATGTAGGTTGTTTTTTGAGTTGTTAACTAACAACTCCACTAACAACCTACTTTAGCACTACCCATGTGGATGCTCTAACATAGATTGTTGTTGTTAACTAAATTAACAAGTGATTAAACCTTGCCTTACAAACCAAAATCTAAAAAATCACTGCTAACAATAAGCATCATTCACAAGTCAACTCCGGCAAAACACTTATCTAATTGATATTCATAGTTCTTCAGATCTTAACTATTAAATTAAGAGTCCATCTTCTTCCACTACTTTTATCTAATAAAATGCAATCACATGGTGTAGCAATACATAAATATCTGAAAAAGAAGAAAGGTTTCTTAAAAAAATTCCTCCAAGCTTTGTGATGGATGGTGTGGGTTTTCATGTCTCAGGTCACTGGTTATGTAAAGAAAGTGTGCTCTCTATTGACTATTATTCATGCGTGTATATACCCTGATGCTATTGAAGAAGTTGATACTGAATGATTTGCATTTGAGTTACACATCTCTTTGTTAGCCCAAGTTGATAGAGTGCAGTGAACTTAGTGCTATAGTGAATAAGTGAGATTATGTGGTAAAAATTAGACTAGGATTGTAAAGGAGTGACATATCACTGGCTTATGCTATTCTAACTCTGATGGTTTGTTTTTGTATTTCTTCAGTCAAGTAGTTGGTGCCCGTCATCCATTGGCAAAGGATCCAGACTTGGACTATGAAATTGATAGTGATGAGGAGTGGGAAGAGGTGATGAAGCCAACTTTACTGTAAATGTGATTATTATTGATAGATGCTGGAAACTAACGATTACTTGTGTAGGAGGAACCTGGAGAAAGCCTATCAGATTGTGACAAGGATGATGAAGATGAAAGTGCAGAAGGAAATTCAAGGGGTGATGATGAAGATGAAAGTGAAGATGGTTTTTTTGTCCCTGATGGATATCTGTCAGAAAATGAGGTACTATAACTACTATTGTCCCATAAATTGAACTCTTCAGTTTTTATCTTGAGTATCAATGATATTTATAGGTGCATTTCTTCTGGAGTACACATGTTTTCATGTTACAAGTGCGATACAGCATACACCTGCGTGTTAATGGTGAAATGCACATAAGAAAATTATAATAGGGCAGAGCTGTTCTAGCGTAGGTCTAATTGTTAGAAGAAACTGTTATTAGTGTCTCCCCACCCAAAGATGCTAATTATCATAATGTTGGAAATTAAATTATTCATTTTTCATCTTTTATCTTAATTGTTTCTGAGCGTGCTTATGTTTTCATTTTGCCACACAGGGTGTACAAGATGATGAAATGGAATCTGAGATCGGAAGAGCGTCGTGTAACTTGCCTGATTCTGAACTGACTACGCAGAATGAGGAATTCTACATCATGCTTAAGCAACAGAAGTATCTGAATAATTTGACCGAGCACGCCCTCCGGAAAAACCAACCATTAATCATATTGAATCTTATGCACGAAAAGGCTACTCTGTTACAAGCTGATGAGCTCACTGATGTGCAGAAGTGTGAACAGAAGTGCTTGCAATCCCTGAGCATGCATCCTTTCCCAGGTTGCCCACCCATAGAGATATCAATTTGTAATGACACAGTAGAGGAGGATCAAGAAGCGTCCCCTTCAAGCAGCAGGTCAAGTGTGACACCGATGGCAAGTGCTGCAGCATCACTGAATTCAGAATTGCCTCAAATTGTAGGTTCATTTTCTTGTTGAGTAGACACAAAAGAACACCTATGCATTACCTTTCTTTAATGTTATGGTTAACTTGTGCTGCATGCTTCAGGATGTAATAAACCATCCTTTGTTTGGTATTTTTTAGTTTATTTGATTCACACACCTGAAACTATCAAATGTTTTCAGATATCTGTAATCCAATCATGCCCACAAAGTATAGGCAAAGTGGTGGAGTCCTTGCAAAGTAAGTTCCCGGCTGTTCCGAAATCCCAGTTAAGGAACAAAGTGCGAGAAATATCAGAGTTCTCTGACAATCGGTGGCAGGTAAACTCAAGTTCAGCTCTTTCGCTGGTAACATGTATTCATAATTGATATCTATGAGCTTTTCTGTTTGTATTTTATCTTTAGGCTTTAGCTGATAAAGTGTAGTAGCTCGTGTTTATATTCAAATCTTCAATTTTAGGAGGATAACTTTTTCATTTTCATTTTCCCATTAGAGATAAATAGAGGATGCTCTGTTATTTTTCACATTAATGAGAAAATTCACATCTTTAGTTCAATAGTCCTGTTATCATTACCAGTAAACTATTTATGTCTGTTTAGCATTCTGTTTATTTTTTGAAATAGAAATATAATGATTCGAAATGAGTTGGAATTTGTGTAGTACATGTGGATCATTCTGTTTATATTTTGAAATAGAAATATAATGATTCGAAATGAGTTGGAATTTGTGTAGTACATGTGGATTGTATTTAACATGGATTTTTTAACTAATTTCTGTTTTGAAATAGCAATAGAACAGTAACAGGCGCCTCAAATCATTTTCCCTTCTTCCTTTGATGCTCTACTATTGTTGTTTGCTGTTCTGTTCTTTCTTTTTTATATATGTTTGTATTTCTTTAATTTTTAGTTTCTAGTGCCTCTTTCCTTCTCTCCCTGTGAAAACTATTCTACTGGGATATGAGGGTTTATTTGGTTTTTATCTTTTATTTTTTGGGGGTGGGGTTGGGGTTGGGGATAGTTATCTTTTTTTTTATAAAATTAACACCAAGATAGGTTTGGTGGGTTTTTTAGGTCTCCACCTCCTCTCGGGGGGGGGGGTGATTTAGGATTCCCCAACCTGTTTATTTGAAAATTATGATTATCGGAGGACAAAAACCAAAGCCTCTGGTGGGGTGGGGTGGTGAAATGTGAGATTTGAGCATGCAGTTTCTTTTCATGTTCTATTTTAATGATTCCAACCCTTTCTTTACAAGGCAGGTTAAGAAAGAAATTCTGGCTGAGCTTGGTCTGTCTGTATCACCAGGTATGTTTATTTCCTTTGTTACTTGGCCTAATATGACTGACATATATGGTCATGATTTCCTCTTGAAGTTAGAAACATCTGATGTAATAACATGATGACAATTATAAATCTCTCGTGTGCATTTGCAGAAAAGGGTTACGGAAAAACAAATAGCATTGCAAAATTCTTCTCAAAGAGATGCCTGCCACCGTCTGGAAAGCCTAGCAACTTCAGTGAGACTTCTCCACAATCGTCCCAGAAAGCTACATCCACCACTCATCAGGACACAATCATAAATCAATGAGCCTCTGGGGCGTGATCTACAAAAAGGCCGTCCTCTACGTTTTGGTTGTGTGATACAAAAGCCCTGTATAATGATGGATACAAAAAGCCCTGTATAATGATGGTAGATTTACAAGTTTAGCTTAAGGGGTAGTAATGTGGATGTATTTTGAGCTAGTTAGAGTGCTGAATTTCGGTTTCTCGGTGTTCGAAGTCCACGGCTAGTGGCCGATTCCTTAATTCGTGTGAATGTCAGTTCTGAAAGATCCTTTTGTTGCTGATATATATACCCTGAAGCTCTTACATAAGTGAAATTTGTTTACCTTGTTCCCTCTCTTTTCCTGTTTATCTCCATTGTAGGGAAATTTGAAGGTAAAAAATGTGGCATTTTACGGACGAATAATCAGCAAAGTAAATACTAAAAACTACACAAATAAATTGAATAAAATCCATCATTCACAACAAAATAGTGCATCCAGTATTACAAGTTTCTCCATACAATATAACCAATAATAAATCAATCCCAGCAAGCCCAATAATTCAACAACAAATTGAAAGAATATTAAGGGGATAATTAATCGCTAATAATCCAAATTATATATATGCTAATTGAAAGAATATGCTGATACCATACTCCCAAGAGAAGAGGATCATAATCGATTAGACTTGATAAGGATATGATGCGTTTTGAACCTTTGCATTAACAGCCCCATCTCTCTCAACATAAGCATAGTACTTCAAGAAGAATGCAAGTGTCAAAACCACCCACTCCAAGAAGAAAATCAGAACACACAATCCACCAGCCAACTTCAAGATCACCACACCATCATCTTCCCTCACATAGGACTTGAGATTTTGGAGAAAATCTGCAGGCCTCGTGAAGATGAGCACCGATATGGAGCCCTGAAATATGGCGGTGAGGACGGTGGCCACCATGTGAGCTCCATACCACTTGGTGGCACCCCTTGCAGCCGAGGCGGCCGCGCACCCAGAGATGGCGCCCCCGATGGTGATGATGTGCAGGAGGATCAGGAGAAACCCACAAAGAGATGGGATGAGACGGAGGGAGAGGGTCAAGAAAATGCAGCTCGACGCCGCACCTAGGAGAAGATAGTTGGTGAGGATGAAGACCTTGTGGGTGCGGGGATGGGATTCGTTCGAGGAGCTGTCGATGGAGAAGCCCATTTTCGAAATCTGGATAGAAAGTTTATAGAGATTTCGAAGCTTTGAGGAAATATTGGGTTTGATTTTTGCTGAGCAACGGGGAGGATTTTGAATTGATTGGAGAGGAAGAAGAGGCGGCTGTATATATAGTGGTGTGAGTGAATGAATCAGCAACGGTCACATTTTGGTAAGAAAAATATCGGACCGTTGTTAAAAGTATCGGCTACCTGGTACCTCCTGTCATCCGCTAGGAAGCTGCTTTTTCTTCGTCTTTTATGTCTTTAACTATTATTACTTTATTTTGAAGAAAAGGGAAAATGAATAGTTGTTTGATAAAAATAAAAATATAATATTTTGACAGTGAATCATTTTTCTCAATTCCGGTGTATTGTTTTTACGAGAGGACGGAAAGAAAATGTTAGGGTTTATATATCAATATGGTATTGAAGTCTCCCACATTGGAATAGAAGAAAAATTATGACTATTTTATTAGTGTAGATTGTAAGTATATAATTAAAAAAATAAAGATAGATTGGATTGGATTCCATCGTTGTATATTTATATGTCTTTGGGACTTGTTCAACAAGAATATACATTTCTTTTTATTTTATTTCCTTTTATATGTTTCATTTTTGGAGATTCCGGTTTTCAGTTTATTCGGTTGAAACTTTATTTGAATAAGTGTCTGAAGGGTTGCGTCTAATCAAAATAACTTTATCCGACATTTTGAAGTCTATAAAAATGAACCAATTCAATAGAATTATGGATCCGGTTTTGAATAATTCCTTTCCGTTTATGTTCATTCTCCTTGAGAGAAAATAAAACACAATCTTCGCCAGTGCCTGAATTCGAAGTGCTCGATTTCTAGGTAACAGATTGTTGAATCCTGTTAACAAAACGCTCGTTGAACTATAAGTACAAGGAGTAGCCGCGAAATTTTGCTATAGGACATAGTTTATCTAGCCTCATTCTGATATTTACGTCAGTAATTCTGTTCTATTTTAATTTTGTTTTACGTCAGTAATTCTGTTCTATTTTAATTTTGTTCGTGTCTTTAAATTCTTTCTGTTGAAAGTTATTTTTGCGCTCACTTATTGTTTCTAATAGAAAGTAGTTGGTTTGGTTTTCCTCCGGTGCAGCGGGACACGCCACATGAGAGTCATCATATAGTGTGACACACATGATAGATTATTTTTAATAAATATGGTGTTAGAAGTAGAATTGATGACATATATTAAAAGTTACGTATGTTATTTCACGTTGATATACTAATGACAATCAAACCAAGATTATTGACAATATTTACAGCATGATATATGGTGAAAGTTTGAATAAATTTGAAATGACTTCTGGATAAATTTAGAATGGGTTCCATTTATAAGTAAGAGTAACAATTGTATTTGACTAGCCATGTGACAAATTGACAATAGTTACAATTGACATCTTGCAGTGAAATATAATCATTACCCTCATTCATAAATAGAATCAATTATAAAATACGCATCTTGCATTGATGTGAAATATCCATCCATCAATAATATATGACAAATATAAGAGCTTCCACGTGTTCAATGGATACAATCATTACTTTTATTTATAAATAAATCTATCAATTATAAATCTATCGAGACGAACCTTTGTAAAGCACTTAAAGTCGCTCTTTTCATAATTTAAAAATAAAAATGTTTGTAGTTGCTGTAGAATAACTCCATTTATTTTTGTTTCAATAGGTTTAACTTTAATTTTAACATGTGACATCATTTTATTTGTTCACTTTTCCTTAAGAAGCAATTTTTTACTTTAAAAAAAAAAAATCAAACCAATAAAATATGGTTGCCAAACATATTGTGGCAAACATGCGACTGTGATTGGAAACGGAAGAAATTGTATTGAACAATACTGGAGAGGACTAATAATCGAACTCCGAGTCCGTTTACATCAAAATGTCGAAAGGATAAGTTCGATTTCGAAATTCAAAATTCAAATTCCTAACATCCGAAAACTGAAGAAGAGAGAAACAGAAGCAAACAATGGCGTCGGACATGAAGGGTTTCTTCCGGCAGAAGAAGAAGACGACCGGTGGCGGTGGAATCGGAAAGTCAAAATCAAACAAATCGACGTCGTTTAAGAAACCAAAGCACTCCGCATCCTGCGGGACGGACCAAGTTCAGCCTCCGGCTCTCGTCTCCCATGGCTCTCTCGATCTCCAAGGTTTAACCTTTTCTGGAATTCTTTTCGATAAATGACATCTTATAGCATTCCTTTATAAAGTTCAACGTATAGTTAGTTAACTGAAGCATGAAAACATTTTTAGGGCACTAAATCGCATATTTACATTTAAATTGGGTTTATTAATGTGCTTTTGAAGTTTTCCTTCCAGGCACTAATTGGGTGGTTAAACGATGAATGTAAACAGTTTTAGAAGATTAAAAGGGTGTTCTATTCATGATTTACGATTCCTAAAATAAATTGTGATTTGATAAAAACATTGAAAAGATGCCCCCTTTTATCTCACTATTGAGTTGTAAATTGCTAAAAGAAGGTGCTCATGATGCTCTCATGGCCAAAGCTCTTGTTGATATTTGGCTAAGCTTAGCAAGAAACTGGTAAATACCAGAAATAGTTGCACTAACTGAATTATTCAAATTTCAGCAATTTATTATTAATCATAGTAGAACAATCAATTTGGAGATGATTTTTTTTTTTTTTTTTTTTTATGGAGTTAGTGGCGCTTGACATTTTGTTCCTAGAAATGGAACCTGAAGTGGCCTAACGTGGATACATCTTTTTCTACCTTAATATTTATGGCTTGTACTGGGTTGAATGTCTGCCACTTTTCATTCTTCATTGGCACGAGCTGATTTATTGTAATGATGAGCTCGTATTAATGTCAAGCAAATTAAATGGAGAATGGAGATCCGGTACAGATATGTTCCAATGATGTGCCAAGTCATATAAATAATGTGCTATTTATTGATATATTATCCAGCATGTTAGTAAAGGTTGTGCTATCTGCAAAATAATTCACCATGAGACCCGCCAGTTGATGAGTCCACCTTTGGAGAAACAAGCAAAACTGCTTTTGACTTGAAGGTTGCATATAGCTTGTTTGGAATTCTTCTTCCCTCTTCAAAATTGTTTTCAACCACCAATTTTCCAGAAACAATTTCCACATAACGAAATATTGTTCTGCACCTTTTAATTTTACTTTCTTCAAATATCATTTTTGTCCCCAAAATTTTCTTTGGAACGATCTCTAAGAAAAATTCAGAAATGTTGGGGCTTGATGGATGATTTCCGTGACAAGAATGTGGAATTATATGTTCAGATATGACAATTTTTTGCTTGACATCCATTATCTATTGCATTAATCTTGAGATCCCCATCATGTTATGTGTACTGGCTTAAAATCTCTTCTTGATTGAAAATCAATGGATGCTCTAATATGAAATCAAAATTCTGCACAGATAATTATGATGGCAATGAGGAGATCCTGAGGCAATTCGATATGAGCATGGCATATGGACCATGCCTTGGTATGAGCCGGTTGGAGCGCTGGGAACGTGCTAACAAATTGGGCTTGAACCCTCCAAAAGAGGTCAAGCGTTTGTTGAGAGCAGGCAAGGTTAATGATGAATGCTTGTGGGATGGTCGCATTTAGGCCTTTGCAGTCCTTTTTTCCTGTTTGTCATGATCGGTAGCTCCCGTACATCTTTTAAGCTTTCCTGCTTGGGCGTCTAAATATTGTATCATTTTAAGTTTTATTACTAGTTGAAATTTGTGCAGCCACTTGCTGCTCTATGGGTACACTTATTATGCGTTGCTTTGGAATTCGTAGTTTATGTTCGGCCAGTTGAATGTATTTTGCATTTATGTACTTTGGTGACAGTTTGAAAGCTTCACTGTTTTAATGAGGTTGACACGGTTAAACGTTTAACAGTGAGCCAAACCTCCATGCCGTTAGTATTTTAGTATTTACTAATGATGAATTGATGGCAACTATTCTTGTATTACATAATGAGGTTCTACACTGGCTTGGTTTCCCAACCTCAGAATTTTTTTGATTGATTGGACGCATTTAGTTCATGCCAAGAATGTCTAATGGCATGTTCAATAATGATTAGGGTTAATTTCACACATTGTCTCCAACCTTTGGGCTTAGTATAAATTGGGTTTCTAATCTTTTTTTTTTCAGCTTGTTTGGTCCCCAACATTTCATTAAGTTGTACATAAAGTCTCTTTTAACGGTTTTCATCAATTTCACCGTTAATTCCTCGAGTAACCATTTTGTTCCTTATCATTTTAAATTAAGAAATAAAAATTTTAAAATATAAAAACAATATAAAAATTGATTGTTGAGAATGACTTTGATGCACTGCCAGAAATGGTAGTCAGCCCTTTGTTGCCGTTTTCGGCAGTTTTTGGCCGCTAAAATGTTGTCATTTTCGGCAGTCAAAAGAGGGGAGCCCCCTCCAATTTTTCATTTTTCCTTTAAAAAAAATTATATATTTTTAAAATTTCTTGTTTCTTAATTTAAAATGATAAAGGATATAATAGTAATTTAATCGAAAAGCTAACGGTGAAATTAATGAAAACTGCTATAAGGAATTATATATGCAACTTAATGAAAGGTTAGGAACTTAGCGGGTTGAAAAAAAAAAGTTAGGGACTCAGCCCAAGACGATATGTGAAATTAACCCTAATGATTATTGTATTTTTACTAACGAATAAAAAATAAGTCATGTTGGGTACTATAACTCCACCAAGAGAGCTACAGGACTGGGCATTGAATCTGAAAACCCGAAAAACTGACCTGTCCGACCCGCAATGGGTCGGTTGAGTCAGGTTATTGACGGAACGGGTCGGGTAGTGGGTTTGAAAATGAGAACCCCACTCAGGCTGAGTTGGGTTAGGGGTTTGGATGCCACAACCCGTCCAACCCGCTAACCTGACTCGAAAAGTGGAAACAAAAACACTGAAACACCATTTAAATTCCTCCATCTGCACAAGTCAGTTAGTCTCTTTTCCTTTCCATTGCATAAATGAACCCTAGTTGCTGCCGTCGACCCCACATTTTCCCTCCAATCCGCCGTTGAAGCCGCTGCCCCCGTCGCGCCTGTTGTCGTCCCTACTGCCACGCTGCAGATCGGAAGAGCACACGTCTTGCCTCCGATCCGATCTTTTTCTTTTTTTTCTTCATTTTTGTTGGTTGAAGTTACTGCCCTTTGTCAAAAACTAATGGTGAAACATTGTCTCAATTTTCTATTTTATTTTGAATCACGTAGGATATACTTATGGGTAACAAATTTATCTTTTTGATTGTTGTAATTTTGTGCCTATTGTTCAAATTGTCTATCAAATAAACAAATTTATATTTCTGTTGCGCCTTTCCCGCTACTGCAGTTTTCTAATTTATTTATTTATTTATTTTTTTGCATATTGGGCATGTACCTGGTTGCTGTTTTGGGCTGGTATAGGGCCGGCCCAAATGCGAGCCGGACTCAACCTAAGCTGACTCGGGTTGAGTGGGGTTTTGGAACCAAGTCGGATCGACTCGGTTTCAAATATTGAAACCCGACTATATGTAGGATCGGGAGTAAACCTGACCTGTCCAACCTGATGCCCGACCCCACAGTGCTCTCTGTGTTTTCTCTAATTTGGACCCAGGAACTTAGAAAATTATCTCTTATCATTTAGATAGCATCGTATTGTGCCATCAGCAAGTTTCTATGCTTGTATTGGCTAACAAAAAAAAAAAAATATATTCCCCTTGTTGCCACATGTTATCTTTTATTTTATATATCTATTTTTTGATACAAGGGGAGATAGACAGGGGCGGAGCCAGGATTTTGTGTCAGTGCGGTCATATTTTCAAGATTTTATAAAATTTCTTTGTTACTCTTTTATCATATTAAATCCTAACTTTGTTATTATGAAAAGAATAAAATCTATATTTTATATCTCTTGTATCACTGCAATCATAACTTAAATAATTGTACAAATTAAGGAATTTTCTATTAATAATATTATAAATCTATTAGCTTAACTTACCAAAATTTTAAAAATAAATAAATAAATAAACAACTATCAAAATTGAAAACAACTTAAAGTCGGAGGAATTGGTGAAGATCAATAACCATCAAAATTGAAAACTCTCATAAATTAGGCCCAACTGTTTCTGGCCCATAACATCCACCTCACAATTTATAAAAGAAAACAAATAAGGGAAATCATGAAATTTCATATGAACCCATCTTCTTCCTCCTCACGCCTGGACGCCCCTCTTCCCTATTCTTTCGACTTCTCTGTGAAGCTATGGCGGCCGAAATCTTTCAAGGCCTGAAAAATTTCGTCCAAGTTCAGTGCGGTCACATGACCGCACTTGTTCCACTCTAACTCCGCCCTTGGAGATAGAGGAGGGGAGGGATATGTGTGGGTTGAGTTCAGAACCTCCTGCTCGGAACATGTATATGGGTAATTTTCACCTAACGTCCCTAACTTTTCAAGTATTAATAGATCATGTCCCCAACATTTATTTTTCCTCCGGTGAGTCCCTAATCTTTTAAGAAATCTCCGTCCAAGTCCTTGGCAATAGAATCTGTCAATTTTCTCCGTTAAGTTAGGAGTATTTTTAGTTAAATACAAAAAAAAATAAATATTCTAATTAAAAAAAAAAAAAGAAAAGTAGGGGATGGGGACTCCCCCTTTTGGCTACCAGCAGCCTTTTGGGGGGAGAGAGAGGGGGAGTCTCCCCCCCTGTGATGTCGAAAATGGCAGCGAAGAGTGCCTACCTGTCTTCTTCATATCCCTCTTTGGATTCCCTGCCACCTCCGTTCATGCTCTATTACACTCTTCTTGTTTGTTTCTTCCTTTTCTTCCTTCCTCTTCTTCCTTCCTAAATTCTCTCTGCGTTCCTTTGAGTCCCTTGATTTCTTCCCTCACACTTTCTCCCTCTTTTTCCGTATCTGGTTTTAAGATCTTTTCATTAGGCCGTTGCGATAAAAGTAAATTATCAGTTTCAACTTTTTCTGATGATGGATTGTTGGGTATTTTAGCAATGATTAGAGTTAACTTGTTTTTGGGTTTTATTTCAATTTTTGTCGTTAGTATTCTCTCTGCAACTGAGCTCGATTTTCGAATTGTAACACTGAAGAGCTTGGGGCTTCTGGGCGATGCCCACTGGAACAATGGAAGCGTCCGGCTTACCCGTGATTTGCTTGTCTGGAACTCCAGCGCCTGAAGAGTGTTTTACTCCAAACCCATTAGATTCCGACAACCGGGGACCATACTATAGTAAGCTTCTCTAGATTCTTCTCATTCTCTTAAATGAATTTGAACCCTTCCTCCATCGACGGCGGTTTGGCGTTTCTGATCTCTACTGACGACCAGACGTTGGGGACGTTGGTGAATTCCCCGGCAGCACAGGGGAAGAGACTCCCCTAACCCAAAAGGCTACCAATTTTAGCAGCCAAAAGGGGGTGGAGTCCCACTCTTCTCTTTTTTCTTTTTAATTAAAATATTTATTTTTTTGTATTTTACCAAAAATACCCCTAACTTAACCGAGAAAATTGATGGATTCCGTTATCATGGACTTGGATGGGGATTTCTTAAAAAGTTGAGAACCTACAAGAGGAAAAATAAAGATTAGGAACATGATCTATTAATGCTTGAAAGGTCGGGAACGTTAGGTGTAAATTACCCAATATTTTAACCACTGCATCACTTGTTCAAACCACCTCCATCATGTCTCTCCTTTTATTATCATATATTAGTCGGTATAATTAGCATGTAATTTGTTGGTAGAAGAGTAAGATTATATTTAGCTTATGTTGTTTAACAATAGCGTTTTCTTCCCCCTGTTCCTCCATCTCACGGGCCAACAAGCTCAATGTTTTCTTATCCGTTCTCTCATGCTACCGCTTATTGGCTTGTAGAGGTATAACCCTCACATTATTAGTTCCTTATTTCATCATTTCACAAGGTTGAGCATTGTTGTGTAACATTTTGCAACTTGTTAGGGATGTTTAAAAATTCAATTTTTATGGTTTGTTGAACAAAATTGAAGAAATATCAGACGACAAAGAGAAGACGATTTGGTAATTCCTTTTTCTCTCTTGTATTTTGGTTTTGATTTGTGAGTTCATGGACAATTTTTGCATCGGTTTTGTTCCTTGGTTTTACTTCCGATTTTTGGGTGTTCCAGTCGATTTCTGTCTCCATTTGTGTTAACTTTGGTATGATGCACACTATTTTGAGTATTTTCCATTAACAGGTGAATTGGTGGAAAAAAAAGTTCCAACAATAAATCTTCTACTTCAACACCTGCACAAGGTGAAGTTTTTCCATTTATATGCCCATATCATTCGGAGAAAACAACAAAGGACTAGTATTATTTGCTTTTAATTGTTGAACATTTGAGAATCTGAAACTATTTTTAAAAGGGTCTGAGGTAAAGGATAGTGAAGGGCGGGTGGGGTTTTTGAGGTTTTCCTTTCTTAAATCTTCAGCTCTTTCGTTTTCTCTTTTTCAGAATCAACGTGGCATCTTTAAGTATCATCCCTTTTGTTGCTTTGTTTGTTTTAAGTTCTAACTAACAGTTTAATTATATATGTTAAGTACTTTTTACAATTAAAGTTAGTGAATAATAGTGTTTTTTTTTCTCTCCTTTTGCAACCAAATTTTCATTTTGTTAAGAAGAAGAAATGGGTTTGGTTCCTGTTCAAGAAGCCATTATCCAATTTGAAGCGTGAATGGAGGAAGGTATGTTCTTGTTGATCTTTAACATTCATGTAAGTCTAGAGGATATTTATTAGTACATGTTATTAGAGAGGCATGATCGTGTGAATTTGTCTCCTACTACATTTCATTTTCTTCACAATTCTCAGTTAAAATTTGAGATAATGTGTCTTTTTTTTTTGGATACAATTGGGGGAACTTCGAAGTGTGGTATAGACTTGAACGCAGGATCTCATCATGGTAAGAGTTGCTCTTTACCACTTGAGCTATTACCCTTGGTCTATATGTCTTGAATATTCATATAAATAAATAAAGGGATAAATAAGTAGAGGGAATAACATTAACAATTTAAGAGTGCTTATGGATGTTTGAAAGCGGTTGAACCTTACCTAATAGGCAGGGACGGAGCCAGGAATTTAGGTGAGTGCGGTCCAAAATTTTCAAAGTGAAAAAATGTAAAATAATTCATTACTAAGTACAAATTCACGTAATGTACCTCACAATTGTAGCCCACTTCAATTCTATGTGAGCTTTCCTCACCAACATTTTCTTGAACATGTTTCCTTCCAAAGAATCTCTCCATAACCTAAACTATGAATAATATGTAATAAGTAATTAAAATTATTTCAAACAAATTCAAATAAAGCAAAAAAAAAACCCAAATTCCAAGTTGTATATTACTAACTTAATAACTTCCTAATTCCAAAGAGTAATTACATTATTGAATATGAAATTATACACAAGACTTCTAGTAGCAACTACCAACAAAGAATAGACAACACAAATACACAATTTAAGGAGTAAGTAGAATATCAAATTAATCTAATTCAATCAAAAGCCTCAAAATTCATTATAAATAAAGAATCTTGAATAAACCCTAAAATAATAAAACACACAAATACACAATTTCAAGTGAAATAAAAACACACTTTCAGCTGGTTACCGCCGTTCAAGTCACCAGAATGAAGTTTTTGAACACTCGAACTCGAAGACTTCATTGAAGAACCGAGCGAAATGGCAGTAGCAGCGCTGCAGCAGAACCGAACGCTCTGTTCTGTTTTTTCAATTCATCTACTGTGTAATTGAGTATTTGGGCTGGAGAATAGAGATGTCATATTTGTTTTGGGCCAATGGCATAAAGAAAAAGAAACTTTGTTGGTTTAATTCCTAGCTTATTCTTGGGCCAGATTCCACTCTTGTACTACTATTAGACACAAGTATGTGCAACCCTTTAAGATCAACACCCAAAAGCGATGAATGGGAATAAGTGGAGACATAAAAGTAAATGATTAACAAAATTCTTGGCTACGCCACTGTTGGAGAATATTTCTAAATTGCCATTTTAAAGCTAACCTAGGAGTTTGGAGACATTCTGCAAATATGTTGGCAAAATAATGACTCCTTAATTTTTATTATTTTATTTATTTATTTATTGATGATCATTCCTTTTACATGTTTTCATTTTTTTTTTGAAAGTCTAATTACAAATATGTAACATAGCAGTATAAATACGCATGAATATTTATCCTACAAACACAAGGCCAAGAAAATCAACAATATTACAAACCCATATATAGTGGGAATACACACTACAATAAAATATAAAAAATATCTCATATATGGGAATCGAACCTGGAACTTCTAGGTCCCAGTACCTCAGCCTAGCCCTCCTAACCAAATGGGTTAGGCCTCATTGGTTATATGTTTTCATATTTGAATCTATATCTTGTCTCGGTATTTTATTGTTGATGAATGGTAACAAAATCTAAAAAATTAGTGGAAGCCTAATGAAAAATAGGAAAATTTTCTAGATGTTCTTACATAGCTATTTTTTGCCTTGTCAAGAACACATAAAATTTTGATTATGCATATTTGAAAATATCATTCTTACTTTGTTGTCTAATCATCCTCTATTTTGGCTTGAGTCATCGTTTTATGTTCGATTTTATGTCCAAGTGAGGTTACATAGTACTCACTTATTCTAATATTTGTGTGGGTTTCAAGTCTTGCAAAGTGTGCAGAGGCATTGATCAAGAAATTGAACGTATCTGAAGAGATATGTCCAACGTCTTCGAGGGAAATCGTACCTAAGTACTTGGAGAAACCATTGAAGCATGTTAGCCCATAAAGAAGCACCCACTTATCTAGAAGCTCCTCATAATCTTGCATTTTTTTATTGTAGCTAAGTAGTTTCTATTTCACCTTTTGTATAGAGCAAAGTCCGAACTCCTATATTCACTCTTATTCATACTCTTAACTTTCCCTTTATAGTTCAAGTATTCCAGTGATCCTATTAGATCATGAGGAAAGGTTTTCTCATTCCCTGACGGATATTGTTATCTATGACGGTAAAGTATATATAAGGCACGTGCAAGCACTAGTAACATGTGTAATCTTATAATTAGTCTCACTTAAACCACCCCACACCCCTACTTTCGTTAACATTCATCAACTATGGTTTCTTCTATTAAAATTTTCACCAGAATTTTTTCCTTTTCTGGTTTTATTTGTTCTTTCTGTTTGTCACTTTTTTTCCTCATTTGACGTGCCTCCCATGTACTCTTTTTTCTATTTTGACTTCTTTCTTTATCTTTTTCCTTCCACATTCACACCCATGTCTTCAATACACTTTTTTTCCGCATGCCTGAAACATTGCATGAGTTTAATTTGTGGCTGCAGGTTTGGCTATGCCTTCAATTTTATTTGCTGACATAGGCACACCTTGATTGATTGGAAGTCTTTCCGATGTATCTTCTCCACTACCTTCTCATATTGATGAGCAAAACGAGTTAGAGACATTGTCTTGTCACACCAAGGAAAACGTTTTTTATGTGACATGCTTTCACTTCTTTGTGTGGATAATATACAACCAGAGAAATAAATTTTGCTGAAAGTTAGACTCCATTTATGCCGTAATTCATAAAGTGTTTTCAGCCATGAACTTTTGGACAAATCAATCAATGTTCCCAATTGACCCCACACTTTCTCAAACTCTTGCTTTGTCTCACAATTGTAGAGACACATATTTATTGAAGTCTTGAATCCATGGTCTTACAACTGTAGAGAAACTTATTAAATGAAGTCTTGAATCCAGAGTCTCTTATATAATAAACAAGATGTTTAGAAGCATCATGACCAATATGCCACAAACAAAGCCAATGTTGTGTATTTAAAAATACCTTTTTGGTTGTTTGTTTGCCCTGATTTGCAAAAAAGATTCGAAGAACCAAACGAAAGAGTTAGTCATCTAATCCAACAACATAGCACAACCAACATAAGATGTTTTGTTTGTGATGGTTTAAACCAATAAAAAGAGCCAATATCGTATCATATTTGTTTGTGCGGTATGTTGTGTCAAAAACTACCGCATCCCGAAATGATCAAAACCCATTTTACAAGAGAATAAATCAGGCTCTCAAGAAAACCTCAAGGGTAAAAATGGGAATTAAAAGCTTATCTTGATTCACTATTTTTATGTAGAGTGATATATAGGTGGGCATCCGCCATCAGGTTAGAGTAGATTGTTTGTCAAAAACAGTTCTCTTTTTCAATTCCGAGCTAGAGGAAATCCACACAAATAATTAAGGATAAGGTGGCAAAGAAGAGAAAGAATAGCGAAAGACAAATACATAGCATGATCATGTGTTCTTTAGTGTATGTATTGCTGAATTTATCACCGTAATCAATAACGGATAGAGAGAAGTGCGGTGCACCATTCCGATAACTTGACAGGCTTTTTTATTGTAAGGCTAAACTAGTATATTAAGTGTGGTGTGTGTTACAAACTCAAAAGGAGTGTAAACTACCATAAGTGCACGGGTTGTAATCAAGCAATAAAATGGAGTATGAGTCCACGTTGTCGATCCCACGATGATTGGTTTACTTGTAATTAAATTCTTATTCTAACTTAGATAGAAATCCTATAAAATACACACAATAAAGTTTGTTTTGGAAAAATAAAATAAACTAAAAAGAAATGAAAAAAATGTGAACATAAATGAGAATAAATTGGAGACTAAACTTGGATAACTTAGGTGTTGGGATTCTTGACTCCACTTAACCGTTGTCTAATTAATTCCTTAATAAGCACTTAAATTACTTATTTTCTATATTATATTCGATTTTCCTAAATTAGCTAATTACCTCTGTCGAGCGTCAAATTAACCATAACGAATTGGTTTAACCTACTATATCTCTATATAGATTAAAACCCAATTGATTGAATTAAATTTTTGTGAAAATGTTTTAATGGGCCACCTAGGGCGATGGGTATATCTCTATCTCCTACAAGAATCTTGGGTGTTTGTTACGCAATATAAGATGCATAATATCTCTCGATCATTATATACCTCAGAAAGCATATAGTTAGTGATCAGCAAACATGTGAAATTAAGCTCAATACCAAACACATATGAAATGGTAAACAAATAATGATAAGAACATAAAAATTAATTTCTTCTACCGTTCCACAAAGATAGTCTAGTAGTTATTTTGTAACGACCCATCCTTTAAGAAAAATACAATATCGTATTTTATTTGACACAGTGGAGCAGAACTATTTACTCCAATAAAATGGGCATGATTTAGCGTATCTCAGTCAGAGTTTCCTTGAACTTCCAATGGTCCGCATTGTTGACATATAAATTTACAGTACAAAACAATTATGTAAGCCATAAAGACTCATTAAACATGATAACATGCATATCTTGTTCATGATATCTAACAAATAAACTGATGCTCGCACAAAACCAACCAGTCATATGAGGCCCGTGTCCCACATGTAAAACACTACATGAACTCGTCATAAATAAGGCATGTCAATACACACAGTGCGCACATGCCATGTCAATATATAAAGCTTGGCCAGCCACTTTTTGAAAGGAAGTGGGTGGATGAGATGTACCTGAAGTCAACCATTTTTTCCTAATTAATTATTCTAGTTTTAATTATTTATAGTTTCCCTTAAGGGCTAACCTGCAATTAAATTTTTGTTTAATTGTACATTTACCCTAGGGTAAACTTTATAATTATTCTTAACAGATAAGCATCATCTTAAAAATATTATATTTTACTCCTAAAAAATAATTATCATTTCTTCTTACTATAAAAACAAATACAATAATTTATTCTATTCTCAAAAATTTCAGTAAAATCTCAAAAGACTATCTGAAATCATTTTTGACTAAAATGAAATTTTATGGCATTACATATTTTCACATATATTAAGAAACGATAGTTAATTAATATAATTGAAACATTAAAGTTTACCTTATTTTTCCATATATACTCTTATGTCTCATTAATTATTTGAAATACTATTAATATATAGATAGTTGAACAATAATAATTAATTAGGGGAACATATAAAAATGAAACATTAAATGCATGCTTGACGTTACACAATCTAGCTTATAATAGAAAATTGATGAAAAATCCAATACATAAAGCAACACAATAAAATGGAGGAAATAATGTAAAATAAAAGATGCGAAGATGATCCCCCTTGGCTTGGTTTTTACCTTCCACTTCTCTCCATCTCCTTTTTTATTTCTTCCTTTCTTCCAAGATTTTTGCACTAAGAAATAAGCCCTAAGAAACTTATCTTAAAACAAGCTAAAGAAAAACTAAGACAAAAACCTAGAATGGAGACTCCAAGAAAATAGGTGTATATATAGCAGTGCCTAAGTCTTGAAGGTCAAAAACCCTATTTTACTCTAAATTAGCGTACGAAGCCCCTAAATTATGAAAATTCAAATATTTTAAGATAGGTTGTGCAAGGTTGTAGAATGCATTCTACATCCTTTGTCGCAATAAGGTTATTCTCTCAATATAGCCTTGTAGCAGGTTGTAACGTGCATTTCACAAGCTATTTACACCATTTAACGTGCATTTCACAGGCTGTTTATACCATTCCTTTCAGAATATTCATTTGGGCCATAACATCACTTTTTCTTACACCTTTGGTCCTTTACTTTTGTTTTCCTCCTTTTTCACATCCTTCAATTCTTGCACCCAAAGTCCTTTATTTTTTAACATGTTTCATTGTGGTCCCCACACAGATAGAATTTTTGCATTTTATTCCCTTTTTCCTTCTTTTTCCTTGTTCTCATCCAAATTGAGGATATTCACCTACAAGCACAATATTTACATAAATATGAGTAGGAATTCGCTCAATTAATTGGCAATCTATCTATTCAGAAGTATAAATAAATGTGTCAAATACACACTTATCGGTGTAGATCTAAAAGCATTAACAAGTACATTTTAATTGAGATGCATTTAAAATATAGTGTAACAATACTTTCAAAAGAAAGAAAAATGGTGTGACAGCATTTTTTTTGTAATGTGAATATAATTCCCCATTAGACAAAGGTTGAGGATTAAATTTACAGACATATGAGATCTACAGACATATGAATATAGATCATTCAAAACCCTTGTGTTTTTAACCAAAAGTTTGGATTTCTCTCTAAAAACTAAAAGTTTAGGTATCTATTTACACTTACCCAAAAGTTATAGAACCTTATATACAGTTTTCCCTTTTAAGTAATTGCTGAAGGAGATTTTCATCGCAATTGGCCAAAAAAGCCACATTGGCTGAAAAAAGCTGCACATGGTTGTCACTCATCTTCTTCCGTCTTCTTCTTTTCCATTCAAATCTTCTCACCTTCTCTCTTTCTTCGTGCACTTTCCAGAGGGAAGCTTTTGTTCCCTACTGCTTGAAAAAAGCCTCCCGTTCCAACCTTTTCGTGTTTTCCTTTTCTTCGTGCACTTCAATTGCCCGCAATGCTGGTCCTGTAGTCAATGGAGCCCTGGAAGAGCTCCAAAAAATGGACTACCATAACGAGTAGTGATAAATAATTACCTGTTTGAAAAAATAAAATATATAAAGCGAGAAATAAAACAATATACCGAATATTAAATTTGTAAAAAGAATATAAAAAAAACAAAGCATAGTTTAAAAGATTACTGTATAAGTATTACCAAAATATATGCAACATGCCAAAAATTATCTAAAAACCACGTGTCTTGCAGCTTTAGAGGCAAAAATACTAATCAAATGAGAACAATCTAATTCCTTTACCTTGTTTTTTCTCTTTTGATATTTGGAGGCATAACATATGACAATTAATCACATCATTAGAAGAAGACATAAATAGTAATTAATCTTATCACTATGACAGAGGCATCGTTCATCAATTGCAAATTATACAAACTAAAAATAATATGTAACACTTTTTAGAAAAAAATGTTACAAACAACATATTATCGTAAGGACCTAATCTTTACAGGAGCTTAGCTCTTTTCAAATTCAAGACTCAGATTCAAAAATCAATATTCAACCTTTACCCAAGATTCAAGAATAAATTGTAAAATCTAAAAGACTAAAACTTAAAACTCTAAACTCTAAAGAATAAAACTCCTGATCATTACCCGAGCTTAGCTCCTTTCAAATTCAAGACTCAAATTCAATAATCAATATTTAACCTTTACCCAAGATTCAAAAATAAACTGTAAACTCTAAGAGACTAAAACTTTAAACTCTAAAGAATAAAACTCCTAATCATTACCCGAGCTTAGCTCTTTTCAAATTCAAGACTCAGATTCAAAAATCAATATTCAACCTTTACCCAAGATTCAAGAATAAATTGTAAAATCTAAGAGACTAAAACTTAAAACTCTAAACTCTAAAGAATAAAACTCCTGATCATTACCCGAGCTTAGCTCCTTTCAAATTCAAGACTCAAATTCAATAATCAATATTTAACCTTTACCCAAGATTCAAAAATAAACTGTAAACTCTAAGAGACTAAAACTTTAAACTCTAAAGAATAAAACTCCTAATCATTACCCGAGCTTAGCTCTTTTCAAATTCAAGACTCAGATTCAAAAATCAATATTCAACCTTTACCCAAGATTCAAGAATAAATTGTAAAATCTAAGAGACTAAAACTTAAAACTCTAAACTCTAAAGAATAAAACTCCTGATCATTACCCGAGCTTAGCTCCTTTCAAATTCAAGACTCAAATTCAATAATCAATATTTAACCTTTACCCAAGATTCAAAAATAAACTGTAAACTCTAAGAGACTAAAACTTTAAACTCTAAAGAATAAAACTCCTAATCATTACCCGAGCTTAGCTCTTTTCAAATTCAAGACTCAGATTCAAAAATCAATATTCAATCTTTACCCAAGATTCAAGAATAAATTGTAAAATGTAAAAGACTAAAACTTAAAACTCTAAACTCTAAACTCTAAAGAATAAAACTCCTAATCATTACCTGATCTTAGCTCTTTTCAAATTTAGGACTCAAATTCAATTATCGATATTTAACCTTTACCCAAGATTCAAGAATAATATGTAAACTTTAAAAGACTAAAACTTAAAACTCTAAAGAATAAAACTCCTAATCATTACCTAAGCTTAGCTCCTTTCAAATTCAAGACTCAAATTCAATAATCAATATAACAATATTCAACCTTTACCCAAGATTCAAGAATAAACCAATTAACCAATAAACCAGTAAATAATTATAAAACTCCATCCAAAATTCCTCAATCCTTAAACCAATAAACCAGTAAATAATTATAAAACATCATCCAAAATTCCTTAATCCCTAAACCAATAAATCAGTAAATAATTATAAAATCTCATCCAAAATTCCTCAATCCTTACCTGATTGACTGATCAATTATGGAGAGGCAGGAGAGCATCCAACCACTAGCACTCATTCTCTAGCGCAATAGGCAGCGGCTGCCGGTAGACCGTAGGCGGAGAGCAGCCGACAACCAGCCAGGCCCCACAGCAGCAACACAGAAGGCAGTAGGCAGAACGACATGGCAGAAGGCAGCAACTGAGTAGTAGAGACTATGAGCAGCAGTAGCCAGCAGATGACGCACGAACGGAGCAGTCAACAGCAGTGGAGTTGCGGAGGCCAGAGTACAGTAGCCACCAGCAGCGGACTGAAGAGCAGAGTCGCATAGAGTAGTAGCTAGTAGCAGAAAAGAGTGGAGGCTAGAATGGCGACAAAGATTGATTCGAGACTGCATCCGACAATGAAATTGAGGCAAATGAATTGATTGGAGAGTTAGGGTTCTTTAGCTGGTAATTTTGTATTTGGGAAATTTGATAGATTTATTAGGGTTTTTTTCAATTCGAAATTTGACAAATGTTTGGGTTGGGGAAAACGAACAAGTTTGTTTGCACTTGATTTTTTTCCATCTAAATTTTCAAAAAAAAAAAAATTTGGTCAATACTGAATATTTTACATGTAACTAGTTCCTAATTTCACAACTTCTAAATTAATCATTGGTTGCTTGTTGGTTATCAAGGTAATTAGTAATTCTAAGTTTCAATATAATGATTTCTCTAGAAGTTCTTCTCTTAAATGTAACTAGACACTTTAATTCATAGATGTAACCCGAACACATAAATCAAAATACAAATCATTCCAATTTACAAAAAATATAAAGCAAGTATTGACAGTTCACTATATATATATATATATATATATATTGGAAAATGAATAATAATGAGCGCATAAAACACTAGAAACTTAGAATAATAGCTGTATTATCACATTTCCTCGCCTTTCTACCCTTTGACATAGTAGAACATTGTTTCAAAATATCCTTTGATTGGACCTTTATACTACTTGAACCTTTCGAAGGTAAAGTGCTGGAAATTGGTACGCAAAGTCGGTGTTGACCACTTTGACAATTGTTTAAGCGGATATTATTAATTGGTTATTGGATTTTAGATTCCAATTTTATTTCGTATTTTAATTAATTTTTCTAAACCAATTTTGGGTGAATAAGAAATTAATGTTACAGGTATCGCTTAAACTCAGAAAACATTGGAATTAAAGATTAGAATATTCTAGAATGTTCTAGAATATATTTTAGACGAATAGTCGTGTCTTATGAGTGAATGATTGTGACTTTTAGACATAATTATTTTCTAGCCGGTGTGTCTTTTCTATAAGATGAGTTAGCTTGAAGGAAACCTAACCTGGCGACTGGAGATCCCACGGACTGGGTTCAATAGGAAAACTGGTTATGATTAACTCGAAGAGAAGCACTTCAGAGATTTACACTCCTTCCCGTTTCTATGATGCAAAAGTGCTACCTACAAAGAATGTTAAGGATAAGCTATATTTTTAATGATGACTATACCTTGTAATATGTATAAGTAGGGTATTGTTGGGTACTCTTTATAGTACATCACCTAAGTAAGTGTGAACATGGCCAGTTCGTTGAGAATTTTACTTAGGCAAATTCTTTAAAGCACTCGCAGAACCCAAGTAGTTCAAGGCCAAAATAATGAACACAATAGAGAACCAAGACTGATATGAGAGGTAATGTGTTTGGTCTATTGTCTAGGCTCACAATAACGGCTGACAATTCAAAACGTTGCGTTCACTGATTAGGCAGGTGAGTTCGGTAGATTCTTACTAAAGAAGGTTCAAAGCGAAAGCTACATATCTTGATGCATTATCTTTTAGCTATACTCCTCAATGTTGCCTTGTCTTTGCATTAATTTTCATTCATGTGGGGGATTGTTGGAAATTGGTATGCAAAGTCGGTGTTAATTACTTTGACAATTGTTTAAGCGGATATTATTAATTGGTTATTAGATTTTAGATTCCAATTTTTTTTCGTATTTTAATTAATTTTTCTAGACCAATTTTGGGTGAATGAGAAATTAATATCACAGGTATGGCTTAAACACGGAAAACGTTGGAATTAAAAATTAGAATATTCTAGAATGTTCTAGAATATTTTTTAGACAAATAGTCGGGTCTTATGAGTGAATGATTGTGAGTTTTAGACATGATTATTTTCTAACCGGTGTGTCTTTTCTATAAAGCATTACTTCAAATGTTGTAACCTTTATAAGAGTCTTGTCTTTTAAAGATGTGTTCTTTTATAATGTATTATTCCAACGGTTGTGACCTTTACTAGAGTTATGTCTTTTGAAGATGTGTCTTTCCAACGTCTATATATAGGGACCCCTAGAAATCATTTTATTCATGCCAAAAAGACATCAAAATGAATTCTGAATATTGATTCTTCTCTCTTCTCTTTGTCTATTGAAAAGAATAATCAGATATTAGTTCGACCGTCAAAGTTGATATAAAGTGCAATATCTACTTTGGAAGAAGTGTTGTATCTTGGGAGATAGACGTCCATAATTCCGTGTGCACTTTTGGTTAACGGGGGCGAAATTTGTCTTAAGAAGATTTGCTTCGGCATACCTCGCTTCATCTCCTAAATTCTGTTTTATGTCATCTTCTTTGTCGATTGGTTCTTTTGATTTCGTAAGTTATATTTTATTCGCATATGCACGTAATGTCAAGGTACGTTGTCTAAGAATATAATCTACACGTTATCCATGTATTTTCTCCAACATAAAGAACGAGTAAAAACCATAGCAGATTGAAACAAACAAATACCTATTAAAAAAATTGAAACAAATAAGAAAATATCAACCCAAAAATGTTGTCAACTGCTTGAAAAATCATGATGTAATAATTAAAAACAAATATGTAAATCTTGGAGATGATGAATAAAGTTGGAATATGTGCTCGTTATATCTCATTATGGTAAAACAATTTCCTTTTCTTTAATGTGTATGTTTTAACAATATCATGTGCACTGATCATAAAATAACATCAAATTGGCAACAAAACCGATAAAAAAATACCACCAAGGAATATTGAACCAAATGAGCTCGACAAACATATTGATTCCTCAAATAAACTCTCAGTAATATTTGTCCACCATTTGGTAGTTTTTCTTTTCCACTATAACCATTACCTTGATCTGCTCTCTTTAAAAGGTTGGTAGCATGTGTGACCTTTGACTGTTAAGTTGCAACAAGCTTCTACATAAATGATTGCTAATCAGTAAGTAGGGGCTGGCCAGAATTTCAATTAACAAAAAGTAAAGGCTTACCTGAGTAGCAGTTTTTCCTAAAAATAAAATGGATAAAAAAAATCCCATTGATTATATAATTTCACACTTCAACTTTTACCAACATTAAAAATGTATTCACAGGAAAATAATCAAGCAGAATAATAACTTGTTCTATAGAAAATCTTCTATTTTCTTTTCCATTTCGATGTGGTTTTAACATTTAGGGCATTTATGATTTTTTTCATCATCAGCATAATATTATAAGAATCAAGGCACACATTAAATTGTGTTTAGTTTATTGTCGTGTTATGGTTTCAAATTTGTCTACTATTCAGTTTAATTGTGTTTGGAGATCTGCGAACCATGTGGCTTATCAATTGGCAAGGGTGACGTCTTCTATGTCAGACTCTTATGGTATGGCAGGGTTACAGTGGCGGAGACAGGGGGCCTTACTGGGCCCCGGCCCAGGCCTGTCTCGGCCTAACTACTGGTATATATTAAAAAAAAAAAATTTTTTTCACCCCGCCCAGGTGGATTGTAAATTGAGCTCGGGGGACAGCCGGGCCTTGGTTTCTTGGGCTTCAACAAAAAAAAAAGGGCTGAAAAGAGGCCAGCCCAATAGAGGAATAAGGGAATTGGGAAGGCAGACAAGGAGAATCAGAAGACATGAGCAGAAGCAGAAGTGCAGAGGGCGAACTGGGAGTCTAGGACTGGGGAGGCCGTGCTGCTGCCGTGGCCAACGAACTGAACCCGAGCGCAGGCTGGTTGGTCGGTGCCGCGGTGGCCGGTGGGTGTTCATCTTCTTCATCTACATTTTAGCTTTAACAAGGTATTATTCTAGCCCTAATTTCTACATGGATTTTGTTTTGCCCTAATTTAGATTTTAGAGTACTTGCTAAAATTGATTTTAGATTTTAGATTTTAGAGTACTTGCCCTAATTTTGAGCTAGGATCGATAGAAGAAGCAGAAAAAAGAGCACCAACAGCCTCATACCCGAGAATTCAAGAGAAATTTGGAATGAGAAAGGAATGAAATGTGGTTCTTAATCTGTGGTATCTATTTCTTCTAGTA
>CAVNYN010219525.1:0-65755 GCA_963692815.1 Nyctanthes arbor-tristis
AAAACTAGTCCGATGACCTTAAGCTATTAGCTTTTCCAGTTCAATGACCAGTCCCTTTTTCTAAACATTTATGAATATTGAAATCAATCTAGAAAACAATCTGATGGTGTGAGATAAAAACGGATACGGCTCACAATAAACTTTTTCTGAATGATGCTCCATTAAAATTTTGAAATTTTTGGAAGCTTAAGGTTTATAAGTTAAGACTCTATTATGCATAACCCTTCTCCAAGTAGCTTAATATAGCCATATATCTTCAATTTTTCACTAAATAACCAATGTGAGATTATTTTTCTATTCTCAAAATCATACTTTCAAATGCTCTTAAAGAGGAACAAAATATCAACATTTATTTAAATAGAATGAATTCTATTAGAAGAAAAAAGAAAAATGTGGATAAAGAAAGATAGATATTTTTGGATAAAATGAAATTTGATTCGGTAATTAGAATTAAAAATTGAAAAATATAGTGATAATATAAAAAAAGAGAAATGAAAAAAAAAGAAATGAAAGATAAAAAAGGAATCTATAAATTGGTAATAAATCAAAAACATAAATAAAAATCAAAAGTAAAATAGAAATCAATGGCCAAGATTACTAAATTAAACCAATGGCTAAGATGAGATATTCGATTTAGCAAGTGTTTTTAGGCGGGAAAAGTGAAATAAAAACTATCGTACTTTTAAGTATAGATAGAAGATAGATATATAGATATATAGATTTAGTCAAAATAATTATATTTACATATTTGACGAAAATTTATTTATACTACACAAATTTCAACCATTTATTGTCACAAAATTAATTTATTTCTATCTATATTTAAACAAAATGGTTTGCGAGCATACGCCAAGTGTCTTAGGAAAACATTTAAATTGCCTCCTAGACATTTGAACAGTGTAGATGGCCAATATAAATGACTAGTTAAACAGTAGATAATATATTTGATTGAAGGCAATTATATCCAAGACTGAAAAAAGGCAAAAAATAAATAAATAAAAAAGAAGGGGGTTATTTTGATCTAACTTTTCAAACACGATCAATTTTGTCATTGCCATTACAAAAATGGACATTTGGGGTAATTTGCCCAAAAAGAAGTAGCGTTCATCAGTGTTGGACGCTCCGGCGTTGGTTGCGCACTAAAGAACTACTTTTTGTTATTAATTTAATGAACCTATTAAGATAAGATTTTGCGTTGAGTGAACACTACACTTCGAAAAATAGAGCATCGATTTTCATGCAGCCAAATATCGCAAAGCCGGTGAAGCACCAACACGAGAAATATATATATATATATATATTTTTGATATTACAAAGAGTTTTTAAGATTAGGGAATCGAACATTTAGTCAAGAGTTCGAGAGCTAATTAAGATACCATTAGACTACATATGAGTATTGACAAATATAATTTCATTTTGTCCATAATTTATTATTACTTATTTAATTTTTTTTTTAACTTAAAACATGCGTGAAAAGGTAAGGACTCCTGCAATGCCAAATCCCCCTCCCCCGACCACCCCAAATAAATTCTCTACTGGTAGAAATGCTATGTGGTTCTTGCAATTTTGTCGGTACGAACAACGTTCTTCACACTAGTACCGCTATTCTTTATTTTATTGGTCTCATTGTAATATAGTGGATAGTTGTCCTTTATTCATTGAAGGCACATGAATATAAATTCAAAGCTTCATCGGCATGTAATAATAAATTAATAATAATTCAGTTAAAGCAACCTAAAGCGCCATTTGAATCTTGATTAATGGGCGCGCCATTTGTTGAATCTAAGGTAGGTCATTTGATACTAAACGCTCCCAGTTTTTGATGTCAAAAGAAAAAGACACCCAGTTTCCTGCCATAATGCTCAATACGCAGCCTATTGTAATTATTATTTTTTTTCTTTTTTTTTTTTTTTTTTTTTTTTTTTTTTTTTTTTTTTTTTTTTTTTTGCTTTTGGTTTTACTACACGTGGGGATAAAGTAGAGAATGAAAATTAGAGGAGGGGTATGTTTGGTTCGAATCCAAAACTTCTTACTTAAAATTTGAGCACTCAACTATTGTATTACAATCCAAATCACTGGCACATGTTATGATATTTAAAGTATCTATCAATGTGAGACAACCATATCCATTAATGTTTTCTACCTCATATCCCATAAATGTTTTCTTTCAGAAAAAAGGTTATTTACCTTTTGACGAAAAAGCACGCACAATAGCCCCCTGTTATTGGAAAATCTGGAGGCCCGTGACCTCTCCTTAGGGAGAGAGGTCACCTCTCTATAGAAGGACCAATTTTTTGACAGTACCAAGATATTCATGAATTAATTCTTTTTGTCCACTACTACAGAAAAGCCAATTAGACATCGGTCATAATCAACGATACGCATCGGTTTCTACGTCGACGCATATATAACAAACGTATATACTAAGACCATAGGCGTCGGTTGTTTCCCGACGCTCGAACTCAACAATAGGCGTCGATTGTTAACTTAAAACCGACGCCTAAAAGGATTATCCAATTAAATTATTAGACTATAGGCGTCGGTTGTTACACACCAAGGTATTTTTTTAATATAAATTACACAGATCAAATTTTGCCTGTTTTCCTGTGACCACAAAGTAACAAATGCAAGCGAAAAGTAGCCAAGAAAAAGCAGCACCACCACCACCACCACAACCAACAATTTATATACACTTTAAAGCAACTATCACCAACTTGATATAACTATGAATCTACAAATACTACTACAAAATAAGCTAACGTAAATATGAAACAATTGAATTAACATAAAACTAACCATCAAATATAAATAAAACTAGTCCAAAAATCAATAACTATTATATGACTCTATATATATACTCCTCTAATCATCGTCGTCTTCATAAAAATATAACTATAATCAATAGTTAGAGCCAAAAATAACGTACAATTTTAGAGAAAGTATCCTGCCCATAATTCCCGAACCTCATCTATATTCGATTGAATATATGATCCCATTTCATATGTCTATAAAAAAGAAAAAGAAATATAATTTTACACTGTAATAAAATAAATATAATTTTGGTTAGATAATTATTACTATTCAATAAATATTTATATAATATCTTTGGAACTAGCATATATGGTGACTATCTCGTATATATTTCTCATCACACAGTAGCCACACTCATCAGATCTGGATTGCTGAGCGCACTAAAATTTTGAACGAGTTTAAAATAAATATTAGTAATTAAATCACTAAAATTTAAAATTTCAATAGTTATTGTAACATTTAGGGGATATTTTTCATACCTTGATTGTTTTCTACATGAGAACTTTCTTCACTATTTTCCCTGAAACCCACAACGTTTTAAGCACCGTAGAGTTATAATACAGACACCTACATATATATAAGTTAAACAAGTTAAAATTAAAAAAAAAAAAAAAAGAACAACATATAGTAGTTAATGATAATTGCTTATACAGACAACTGGGGCTTGATAGGCAGGTCACGTCCGTTAATCTCCTAAGAGTCAAAAAAGTATGCCATATTGCGTGATAGACATAGCACCAACAGCATCCAGTGATTTCTGGAATATTTTATAAGAATTTAAATTTGAATATTTAGCGACAAATAACTGAAATTTAAATCAAGGCAAAACAACAAGTAAATAGCTGCAACGATTTTATCCCATAAAATATGGTGCTAAAATGTACTTTTTATCCATCATGTTTCCTATCGCGTGGAGCATGTACTCGTAACTCATCAGTTGAGTTGCTCCATGATTAATAGCCTTGACCAACAATGGACAAGAAACTCGATATTTTCAATCACGAATTACTTGCACAAATGTTGTGGGTACCCGGAATATATTATACCAAACATGAAATGACAAATTAAAAATTATACGATGTACTTAATTGTGAGGGAGGAAGTCTTACATTGCCAAAACTTGTAAAATAGGTACGTTCAGTCAGTGCATGTTGAGCAAGTCGGTTATATCAGTGACGGAAACACTAATTTCATGGCCCATTTTGTCGGGGTAGAGAAACACATCTCTCCCGTTTGGCACCTCAAAGAAATCCCTAGAGAGTTGCAGTTTAACAGTTAGATCATGCAACATTTTGAGGTTGAGAGTCATGGAAAGCAATGTTACATCGTCAATGAGATTAGGACGAGCCGAGGAAACTTCAAAATCCATAGGTTGTTTGCCTTTTCCTTTTGATGTTGCTCGCTCAGGTAATGGTTCCTGCAGTGAAAATTTGTTTGCCATCAATATTAATTAGGAATCCAAAATCCAGAAAAGTTTATTCTGTAAGTTCAACTAATTACCTTGCCTAACATCACTAAATGTACAGGCCGCTGAGTTTAATCACCTTCACCTATATCCACCAATTGTTGGCCGAATGAATTTGGTATTGGAAGAAGATAATTGACAGCATCTTCATATACATTGTCAATTACAACTTTGTAATGAACGGGCAATAACAATGCACCATGTACCACCGTAGTAGCTTTGCACGGGTAACTATGCTCACCGCTACAATTTTAGTTATGCCGTCGCAATTAAGGGCGAGACATCTAGGTCATAGTCTCTCTCCTTACTCTTTCAGTGATGCTGGCCTCCATCTCCGATTGGATGACTTTTCAAATATCCTCAACTGACACGACCCCACTCAGTCGTCTCCTTTGCTCGTCAGGACGTCCATAAACGTTCCACACACTGATGTATCCATCATAACCTCTCACTCAACCAGAGTGCTCCTCTTTGCTAAGCTCCACCGATAATATATCCCACTATCTCTTTGGGACAAATGTCCTTTGCTGGCATCCTCGTACAATTGTTTCTGCTTCAAAATTAAAAGGCAAATATGATGTAGGTGAATAAAGGGCATGTAAATTAAGTAAAGAGAAAATTAATTATTAATGTATAGTTACAATTTTCTCAAAAACCTCCTTGGTTTTATCATTTGGCATGAAATAATTTCCATCGAGACCCTTCTGATGCCTTGTCCCAACCCAGTCTAGGCTACAATCATCGAACTGGAGGGTTGAACTAACTGACTCACATGATGAAGAGAAGATAAGGAGTCAGGGACAATTAAGTCCGCCCTCCTACGAGCGTAACCAACGGAGCCTAAAAAATGTGGGTGCTAATTTTGTACTTGACTCAACCTTGCCTTCTTGCTTTTCTCCTAAAAGTTAATTTACCAATTGCTTTAGTTTTTACCCAATGTTGAGACAATAATATAAAATTTTCTTTAGAGGGTACCAAAAACTCCGAAGTGGCACGATCCTGCTTGAACTTCTCCCACTGAGCTAGTGAAATCATCCCTTTATAAAGATCACATGCAGAATCATATTTAGGGTGCTTCTCATTGATGAACTTTCACACCAACTTATTCTTGAAGTCCTTCAATCTCTTCCTAGCTTTGGTCAATACAGCATACTTCAAGTCAGCATTCTAGAGATTGAATCTTTTCTACAAGAGAAGAATCTTTTCTACAAGAGAAGAATATTGAACAATGTTATTGGTAAAATCACCCATTATTGGTATCAAATTGAACTATGTAAACTCATTCAATACCTTGACGTCTTCCCATATGAGATCCTTAAGGGATGGCTCAACTGATTTCCAATCTTTATAGTTTATATGCACATGGATTTGAACTACACTCCCCACGTACTTGCCAAACTCTACGGCAAAAGGCCCGATAGGCTGACCAAGCCGTCCAATTCAACCGCTACATCCTTCTGCTTCTTCTTCTTGCAAGTTGATGGACCTCTTGTCTGCTTCTTTTTGCTGCTAGCCTCTTCACCTATTGTATCTGAGTTGTCAGACATCAAAAGCGCTCACTATACATTCCTACCTACATATAAACACAAACACAACCTCAATTATACTAGTGTAATGAGCAAAGGTACAAGCAAGATAATTAGCAAGGCATTTATAATACAAAATGCAAATGGTCTTACATGACAATGCTATCATGTATGGTGGTCAACTCCCATGCCTTCCTCATGATAAGAACGCATGTAATTTGTGTGTATGTTATCATCCCATGTAGGCACATATTGTATACTAATAGAGAATGGAGGGGTTTTGTCAAATTGATCATACTCTTCGTCGTCAACCACATCATCAACATCAACTATACGTCTCTTGCCTTGAAGAATGACAGACCACTTAGACTCAACATGATCAACAATGTAGAAGACTTATTTTACTTGTGATGCAAGTATGAAATGGTCATCAAGATACCCTAGCCGACCAAAGTCTACCAGAGTGAAACCTAATTCGTCAACTCGAACACTCCAGCGGTTTTCAACGCACTTACATCGAAAAAGAGGCACCTTCAGAACCTTGTAGTCTAGCTCCTAAATTTCTTCAATGACACCATAATACGACACTGTGGCATCAATTGGCCTCCCATGATTGATACTAGAATATTCTGATGAAAGCGTTACTAAAGTCACTCCACTGTTCTGCATTGTGTTTTTATCATCTTGACTTTTTGTGTAAAATGTGTAACCATTAATATTATAGCCCTCGTAAGAAGAAACATCCACTCCAAAGACATACGCAAACCATTTTATTGTTTCTGTAATCACCATCAGCGTATGGGACAACTGTTGGAGTACTCTATCCCTGAACTATATTATAAATATGCGATTATGTTCATTGCTCAGTCATATCTCATCTTTCGAAGGATTTTGAAGCCTTAGCATTGAAGTGTGCTCGTCTAAATATGGGTGAACTACAGCAAAGTGTTGGAAGACAAGGAGGTGTGCGTTATCTCGTATTTCAACCCTGGGCACAATTGATCTGAATCCAATTGTACCTTTACCTCTAAGTCTCCCTTCGTGTTGTGATTTAGGAATACCGACTGCTTCAACACCATCTAGACAATCTGTACAAAATTCAATAGCCTTCTCAACAGTATAACCTTCAATTATACTCCCTTTTGGTCGAGATCGGCTTCTCACGTATCCTTTCAAAATACCCATGTATCTCTTAAATGGATACATATACCTCAAGAACACCGGACCACATATCTTAATTTTCCTAACCAAGTGAACGATTAAATGCACCATAACATCAAAAAATGACGGCAGAAAATACATTTCAAACTGGCATAGAGTGATAATAACATTAGCCTGCAAAGCATCCAATGTATCGGGATCAAAGACCTTGCCACAAATTGTATTGAAGAAGACGCAGAGTTTAGTTCTGACATGTCTAATATGTTTTGGCAATATACCTCGTATTGCAACTGGCAAGAGCGGTTTGCGTTAAGACATGACAATCATGAGACTCCATTCTAACCAGTTTCAAGTCTTTCATGCTTACAAGTCTCTTGATGTTTGATGAATAGCCAGATGGAACCTTAACAACATTCAGATACTTACAAAAGCTAGTTTTCTCTTGTTTAGACAAAGTATAGCATACAAGGGGCAAAAATGTACGCTTTCCAGACTCCTGTGGTGCCAACTGTTCCCGTATCCCCATTTCTACCATGTCTTTTCTAACTTTGATACTGTCTTTCGTCTTTCCAAGAATATTCAATAACGTTCCGATGATACTATCGCACACATTTTTCTCCTTGTGTATTACATTAAGGCAGTGTCTAACTTGTAAGTGTTGCTAGTATGGTAGATCCTGAAACATAGATCACTTCTTCTATATACTCTTTTGCTGAGTCTTCGAAGTATTACCATATACAACATTAATATTTTTAACCCTCTCATAAACCTCTTTTCCTGTTAACGGCAAATGGGTGACTCGAGTCTTGGTTCTCCCATTGAAAGCTTTTTCTTCTTCCGATACAAGTGATCAGTTGGAAGAAAGATTCGATGACTCATGAAGACATTTTTCTTGCAATTAGTTGACCAAAGATCAATCGTAGCTTCTTCACAAACGAGGCACGCTTTAGTTCCTTTGGTAGTATAACCTGATAAGTTACTGTATGCTGAAAAGTCATTTATAGTACAAAAATCATTGTACGTAGAGTGAAATGTAATCAGCTAGGTGAATCAAACAAAGACATGCCTTCGTTTCAAAACAACTTCAAATCATCAATGAGTGGCGTGAGGTACACATTTATATCATTTCCGGGTTTTTCGGCCCCGAAATCAACAATGATAGCATTATGTGCTTCCATTTCATACACAACCAAAGCGGAAGATTGTAACACACCAAAAGAACCGGCCAAGTGCTATGTCGACTACTCATATTACCATGCGGGTTCATTCCATCTATACATAATCGAAGCCTAAGATTCCTATCTTCACCACCGAATTCAGGAAACATCCTGTTTATATTCCTCCATTGGGGAGAATCAGCTGAGTGTCTGAGTTTTCTATCTTCTTTCCTACTATCAACATGCAATCGCATTTTCTTTGCATCATTTGCATTCACAAACAAATGTTTGAATCTAGATATTACTGGTAGGTACCATAACACCTTTGACAGAGGGCCTTTTTTGTCAGTACGTTTATCGTGGCTATCCTTTCTCTTATATCGTGACGCCCTACACTTTGGGCATACATGCAAGTCCTAGTACTCCTGTCGATACAATACACAATCATTTGGACATGGGTGTATCCGCTCAATCTCTATATGCAACGGGCACAACAATTTCTTTGCCTAGTAGGTTGAGCTAGGAAGCTCATTATCCTTGGGAAGCATGTCTTTTAGAAGTTCCAACAACCCTGTGAAACTCCTGTCACTCTACCCATTATTTGCTTTAAAATTATACAACTTAAATATGACAGATAACTTTGTAAACTTATTACATCCCGGAAACAAAGGCTTTTTGGAATCGAGGAACAAGCCGTCAAAAATGTGCAGAGCCTCAGTAAAATCATCTTCTATATCACGCATCATTTCATCAATCCGGTCGTTCTGGACATCATCACTATATTCACTGGCCATATTAATCACATCACTTTTGTTTATCGTGTTCTCCGCCTGAGCATCCTCATTGACACCAGCGCTCATCGTAAGAAGTAAATCCTCACCGTGCCAAAACCACCGCGTATAACCTTCGTTAAAACTACGCCTAATCAAATGGTGCTTCACTTCCATAAAACTACGATACTTTTGCAGATTCTTACAATCGCGGCAGGGATGTATTATCAGTTCTTCGCGTTTCCTTTTTCTATTATCCTCAGCAAATTTTATAAATTCTTCAACCCCTTTCAAATATTCTAGTGTAGTACGTCTCCCATACATCCAACTCTGATCCATATATATCTCACTTCCTATGTCAAGATATTTAAAAAATGACTTCTACTTAACGGGTAATTTTTTTCATACTTATCGAATACATTGATAGGTTATTTGATTTCCTTGATTTATTTGACAAACAATAGTTGTTAATTACATATTTCTCATCACATATTTTATCAAATTAATTTTCATTATTTCATTATTGTAAAAATTTATTTGCTCATCAATACTTGTTAATTACGCATACTAATTTGCATCACAAATTTAATCAAATAATTTTTATTATTTGATTTCTTTACTTTATTTAAATTTAAATTTCAACACTTATTAATTACTAGCGTATTAGTATTACCATTTTAGCTCAAGGCTATAATAGTGTGGAATACTTCCAACAAAATTTTTGTGAGCCAATTCATCGAACATTTATAGTGTAAAATTGCTAAATAACTTAAGGAATGAACAAATTCCATTCCTCCATTCAATTTTAAATTTCATAAATATCGAATTAAATCACATATCTCCATAACAACTTATAAATATATATATATATTTAATAAACAAGCCCAACAAATTACATATTCCTAATAATTAAACTAAAAATCACATCTTTAATTACCAAGTTAACAAAAACCTATAAATTATAATTTCTAACTCCAAAATTATACCATGTTTCAAAAAAAAAAAAGAAAAAAAACTCCAAATTAAATCTCTCTCACACAATAAAACCAAGAAATGGTTAAAATTTACCTTAGCAAAGCTGTGGAGAAAACCTTCGAAGGACCACCGCCGCACCGCCAGTTGCCGCCGCTACCGCACACAAGAAATAAGTATTTTGCTAAAGAAATTATGAACAAAAGACTCAAGAAGATGGTAAAGCTATGAAATTACCAAACAATGGAGCTAAATCGCACCGAAATGCATCTCTTCGCCACCACTCCCACCGCCGCTATGTATAGAGCGATCTAGGGATTTAGAGGGTCGAAATGTGATTGAAGTCCTAATTTGAAGCTATCATTAATCTACAAATGTGTTTTAAGGAGTGAAATATGGTTGAGATTCGATTTCTGGGCAAAAGGATTTCTGGGCGACTCTTTGACAGTCTCTGAAATTTTCGTAAACAGATGCCCAGAATGTATAATATTTCAGACAAAAAGGAGTCGGTCCCTCCATGGGACCGATGCCTTTTTATTAAATAGGCGTCGGGGAGGGACCGACGCCTTTTTATTAAATAGGCGTCGGTTGCTTTGAGGGACCGACACCTATTTCACAAATGGATGTCGGTTGCCAAGTAGCAACTGAAGCCCCTAGTAAAAATACATATTGGGCCTCCCCACCTTTCAGGGAATGGGGAAAAGCTATTCAATTTTTGCACATTATATATACACACGCATTAAAGAGTAATGTTGTTTATCTTAAGTTGGAAATAATCTTGGGTTCAGTCACCATTTATTAATGAAAAAATGAAGAGATTTTCATGCACACAGAAATTTATCTTTGCAGTTATCGATTAGAGCATGATTAATGTGGGGGAAAAACCAAATTGCATGCAAATAATATACAGGTGTAAAATGCCTTTTTGGGGAGAGGGGGAGGCTAAATGAGGGGCCAAATTATTTAGGTTTTTCCCCCTCATTGAGTTTGTCCCGATTTTCCCACTACGCATTATTGAGAAATAGGTTTTTTTCCTCCTAGTTTTTCCCTTTAGCTTTTTTCCCCTTGGCTTTTTCTCTCAATATTAATCTTATTAGATATAAAGGTTGAGGACGAGATTAATTAAACATTGAAAAGTTGAGAATGTCAGGTGTAAATTACCTTATTTCTATTTACTAATTGCTGCTACGTAGTACCAAGCTGAAGCACGGATAAATATTTCCCATCAATAAGATAGCAGGACTAATGAATATATATTATGTGTTTCTAAGTTATTATTGTTATTCAACTACCTATGTATTGAATTTTTTTTTAAACAATTAATGAGACATATATGTCTACGTGAAAAAGTAAGGTAAAATTTAATGTTGTAACTGTATTAACTATTGTTTCTTGAGCTATGAGAAAATAATTACTGGACTATCTTTGTAGGGCAGAAGGAGTATTATTATTTTCTTTGCTTTATTTGGAAAAAAAAAATTGTGAAAGCTATTATGAGAGTGACATCCTTCAATAAGTCTTATCCACAACTCCAAATAAAACGGACACTTGCTCTTATTTGTTTTAGAAGTTGACCTATTGAGGTCCGCTTATCTTTCTTTATCATGCCTTTCCCAAAACTGGATGAAAATACTGCGCTGATTTTTCTGTGGCTGAAGCTCAGTATAATTGGCAGGAGAGATAATAACAATTCTTCCCAAAGCTATGTTTCTTGAGCGCGCATTGATGATACTGTTTGACAGAGCAGTTTAGTGAGATATTGAAAAATTATATAAATAAGTGATATGTTTATGTGACACAATCTTATAAGATGATGTGAGTATATCATCATCTCATAAATCACATCAGTGGTTGAGCCGCACTATCTGTCTTGTATCATAACGGTGCCAGACGTCTAAGATCATTTCTATTAAAATATGCTGGTTTTTTGACACTCTAAGATATACTAGCTAGTTGATGCAAAAGTAAGGATAAAAATGGGATAGAAAAGATTAGGAAAATAAGTATTACTAGGCACGTGAAGTTTCCGTATATTTCGACAGATACCCTTTAATTATTATCAATCAACCATATTTCTTATTTGATCGATTTAAAAATATACCCCTAATTATTATCAATCAACCATATTTATTATTTGGTCGATTTAAAAATATACATTAAATAAGAATAAGAATATCGAAGGAAAAATTGTCAAGACACATGTGGTCTAATCGCATCATCGTTAATTCGATACACACATAATATTTATTTTTCTTTTCACTCGAATGAAGAGACGCATATATTAATTGATTTTAATTTTGTCACCCTGCATTTCTTTTGCTTTATACCGACATTTTATTTACTGATGCACGTAACAAGTATGCAATATTCTTCTAGCTAACGATAATAAATAAATGTAGTTATAATCATTGACTTGATCGAAGCCGACATACATGCCTCCCAACAATTGTGTGTTCACTATGTAATGGCCGAAAGCGACATATTGCTAAATTTTTATGAATTCTATGAGTTATTAAAAACATGAAAGAAGTATGATAAATTTAAAGTAAGTTATAACACGACGAACTAATATAAATATGATAAATTTAAAGTAAGTTATAATACGACGAATTAATCTAAGTACGTACGACTTTGTTGTAAGATGTCAAATCGTCAATTTAAGCCGACATAGATGCCTACCGAAGAATGTATGTTCAAGAACGTGCAATGGCTGTGAATGTACATATAGAACAAGATATTATTACATTGTTGTGAATGGTAAGTTATTTAAAAACATTAAAGATGTATGATAAATTAATTGGAGCCAGCTAAAACAGCGACAAAATAAGATATGTGTGACTTTTGCTGCAAAATATTGTATCGTCAATTTAAGGCGACCTACGTGCCTATCGAGAAATATGTGTTTAAAAACATGCAATGGTTGTGAAAGTACATATAAAACAATATATCATTACGTTCTTGTAAACGATAAGTCACTTAAAAGCATGAAAGAAGTATGATAAAGTTAAAGCTCTCACAGCTAAATGTCGATTCTCATACTATAGAAATTAAAAAGATGAAATCATGGACAAAATACAATATGCGTGACTTTGGACAAAATAGCAATCACAAGCTAACATTGTTATAAAACAAGATCACAAAACGATATCCACAAAATAAGACGTGGGGACCGTTTGGCATCGATTATGATCAATTCGTTTATAATACATTTTGAATTTTAAATTTTTTGCGACACTTGTAATTTTGTCCTATTGACATCTACATTGATCACATTAAATAATAATTTTTCACTTTTCAATAAAACTTAACCAATCAAATTAAGACAAGTGTCTCAAAAATTTAAATTTCAAAATATTTTATAAATCAATCTAATTATAAGCGATACCAAACGGAGCTGTAGTTGTCGAGAATTTCAATACTTCAATCCATATTGTCGAGTTTCTTCCGTACTCCTCGAAAAAAAAAAAAAAAAAAAAAGATACTAATAACTTGCAGTGAAATGAAATATATTAATAACAATCACTTAGCTCTTGCTAAAAATATAGGTTTTTAATATGACAATTATGCCTTTCGCGTAACAAAATATAGTGTAAATCCATAGGAAAATTTTCATAAAACAAGAGTACACGACGATATGCACAGAATAAGTTGTAGATGTCAAGATTTACAATACTTCAATGTATAATGTCGAGTCTCTTCTAGATCCGTCGAAAAAACAAGATGCTTATGACTTGTAATGAAATATATTAAATATCACTTTAACTCTTTTTAAAAATAAAAGTTTTTAGTAGGACAATCACGCCATTCATATAACATAATATAGTGTAAATTCATGGACAGATCCAACAACCCGTGCCGGCCTAAAACTGTTTTAAAATTTTACATAGAAAAGTTCTTACCAAAGTTTATACTAGTCCTAATCGATTGGTATTTTCTTTACTAAAATCAAAGTTAGTCCACTTCGAAGTGTAAGGTGACAGTCGAAAGAAAGCGAAAAAGCGACATCAGGTCATCAAATTAAAATTTAAGAGGGGGGGGGGGGGACTATTAGATGACTCTCTTTATTCTACAGCGGCACCACTCAGGACGGTGGGTCGTCTCCTCTTCGCATCTTAATTCTACTATAATTATGACATGTGAAAAACGTTCATATTTACGGTTATAAAATCAACGCTGCAATTTGGTTTACTCTTAGGAAATGTCAATTCTAGAATCATTTTTAATACAATGCATGCAAATAAAGCTCATCTCTATTGTTTAATTCCCACGTGGATAATGTTTGGATAAGAAAATAAGAGAGTCCATAAGCAATGGGTTATGCCACATAGACAAAATAACTTACAAAAATTCTAACAAAACTGACATATGACACGATTCTGTTTTTCAACACATCACGTCACTTTTACATCAACACCAATCACACAAGCCACATGTTAATTTGTCAAATTTTTTGTCACTAACTTTCTCCAATTAGACTTATTCATAAGCAGTTGAATCTTCTTGTTCAATATTTTCCGTCCCATGCATAAGGATCGGCTCATATTTATTTTCACACAAATTAATAAATCAAATTCATCACGATCTCCATCCACGTTTTGCCCTTTGCCTCCTAAATGAGGAATAAAAAAATCATTGCACTTAATAATAATAATAATAATCTGTATATTAATAATAAGAGAAGTTTATCTGGTATACTTTTTTCCGTCAATAGTCTGGCTTTATAAGGATTGTCTGATATGCTTTTTCCCTGCCAATAGTCTGGCTTCATAAAGATTTCGATAATCTATATATATATATATCATAATAATAATAATAATAATAATAATAAGAGAAATGTGGCTTTTCCCCGCTCATTTTCTGGCTCTGTAAAATTTCTAGCTCTGTAAGATTTCTGGCTCTATAAGATTTCTGGTAAAATCATTTAATTCTTTTCTTGTAACTTTTTATCTTTTTTTTGGGGAAATTGTTACACTAATTTATTAAATGATATTTAATTTTCCCTTTATTAACCCATATCTAGTCATCAATTCGTGGTAGTTTCTTCAGCCAGCTATTTTGAATTAGGGACCTGCCACTTATCAAATTGAACACAAATTAATTGTGAGTTTTATTTCAAAAAAAAGTAAATAGTAATCTTTATAATTCGAAAACACATGCATAGTACGTATATAAACGAATAAATTTCTAGAAATTTATGACCTTATTGTAAATTTGAATTTTTAATATTTTTGAAGAAATTTTTGAATGGTTATTGTAGTGAAATAATCAAATTTGATTTTTTTTTAAATTATAGTAATTCAATTTGCCGATTCTCTAATTAATATAAATTAGAACTTTTTGATAATTTTTTATGGAACAAAAATTTCAGTTTGTCTTTTTAAACATGATCTTACTGTATTCATAGTTGGATTATTTATTTAAGAGATGGACCGAATATTGATACAGCTACACTGTAATCTATATCTATATAAATATGATAAGAGAATAGTGTCTAGTACGCTTTTTCCGGCCCTTTGTCTGGCATTATAAGTTTGTCACTTGATATATATATATATATATATATCTTTTTTTCTGGCTAAAAGTCTTTTCAAGATTTATTTGTTTTCTCTCTTTCTTTCTCTAACTTTAAAAAATCTATTTGCCTAATGAATATACTTACGGACGGAGGTAGAAAGTAGCCACACTTCGCCAACTACGCCCGTTTTTGGTTAAATCCTTTTAGAACTCTTTGAAAAATTGGGATTTTTTTTTTTTTTTTTTTTGTGTTTCAGCTAAGAGTCTTCAACTTTTAACTGCCTCTTCTTTTATGTTCAAGCTATGCTCTGTTATATAGTGAAATAACCTATTGAAATCAACAAATCCATTCATTAATCTATTTCTCTCTCTCTTCTATTTAATTGCTGTCTCTTTATCTTTCCTTATTTTCTACCATATTTTGAAACAAATTTGGAATCACATCATTATCCTCCATTGATTTGTTTGTTTACCATGTTAAAGTTTGAAACCAACAAAATGTCTTTTATTTATTGATTAAGCATATCTCTATTGTTTCTTATCTTTTTCATTTTTTTTAATTTTGATAGCTTGATTAATGTTTTTGTAATTTACTAATCCAATCTCTTGTGTTTTAATCTTTCATGTTCTAGCTTTGACCTCTCATATAGTGGAATAACCTATCGAAATGTTATTATTATTTGTAGTATGGGATTAGTATTGCATTTTGTTCTGTGAAGAAAATTTTGACAATAATTTTTTTCTTTTGCACATGTCTCTCTCTCTCTGTCTTCATTTTTTTTGGTACAAAGGGTGATGGGGGAGGGAGATTGTGGTTTCTTTTGGACATTTCAGTCTCATTTGTTAAAATAAAAGTATCTAGATATATGTCTCTGTCCAACTTTTTTTTTTTTTGGCCATTAAACGAATATTTTCTTTATGTTTTTGTATTACGGATTTTAATATGGATAATTATTTTTTTACTCGTTTAATTTAATGATGTGACTTTTGTTTAAAAAAAGAAGTCTAACTTTAAAAAATCTATATGTCTTATGAATATGGCTAGGGACGGAGGTAGAGAGTAGCCACATTTCCCCAACCATTCCCTTGTTTGGGTAAATCCTTTTAGAACTCGTTGAAAAAATTGGGATTTTTATTTTAGTGTTTCGGCAAAAAGTCGTCAGCTTTCAGCTGCCCCTTCTCTTACGTCGAGCTTCATCCTGTTATATAGTGGAATAACATATCGAAATGTCATTATTATTTATAGTATGACCAGTTAATATTGCATTTTGTTCCGTGTAAAAAATTTTTACAATAATTTTTCTTTTCATTTTTTTCTTTTGCATGTTGCAGTTTCATTTGTTAATATAAAAATATTTAAATATATGTATATGTGTACTTTATTATCATTTGTACTTACATATAATCTTCTCCATTTAAGGCTACTTACAATGATAAATATACTTTATATATAAATTAAATAGATTGCGCATTAAATAGATTATATATACGTGTTTTAAATACCATCTCAATTATTCTTATTCGATGATTTAATCTCAATTCAAGGTAAATTATCTTTTTAATTTGAAGATAAATTTACGCTTTTATTGCATTGATTTAATAATGATTATTATTAATTAGGTGGGTATTAGTGTTTTATTTGTGTTTATTACTTTATCCAGTAGATGTGCATTTATGAAGGAGTATTGAATTAATTTTTTTGATTTTATATATAATGAATATTGTGTTGTATTTTGCAACTATTTACGGTTATTATTTTTATTATTTTTTTCAAAGTGCAAGATATGTGTTCTATGACGACTGTAAATATTTTATTCATGTTATTAATAATGTATATATTTTGAATGTTTTTCATTATTAATGAAAATAATAGTGATTGTCATTAATATGTTATTTTCTTAATTACTTCCTATTTTATTTTTTTATTGCTTATTTGTTCTCGTGCAATGCACGGGTGAAAAATCTAGTATCACTTATGACGTCATCTGTGAAATTATGTTTTTTGACGCTCTTCCGATCTATTTTTTCATCACATCTTCCTTATCTTTTCCTTTTCAAAATTTACACTGATCCCATCTGTCTTTTAATTATAAATAGCTAGAAATACAATAAGAATAAAGCTTTTTTCTTTCAATTAAAAAAATTCTACGTTTAGTATTATACTGAGAAAATGATCAGACGTCATCTTTCTTTTCTGTCCTAAATTTTTTAATTTATATTGTTATGCCCATGCAATACATGGGGTGAAAAATCTAGTAATAATAATAATGTGGCGTAATATCATCCACTAATGTAAGTATATAATCACCCACCCTATAAATCACATTAGTGGCTAAAATTCAGTCACAACATCTATCTTGTACTGTAACAGTGCTATACGTCTAGTGTTAGATCATTTCTATATAAATATGCTAGTTTTTTTGACGCTATAAGATGCTAGTTGATGCAAAGGTAAAGATAAAAATGCGATAAAAAGGATTAGGAAAATAAATATTAGTAAGCCCATAAAATTTCCATACCATTCTTTGACAGACAATTATTATCAAGCAACCATATTTATTATTTGGTCGATTTAAAGATATACATTAAATAAGAATAAGAATATCTAAGGAAAAATTGCCAAGACACATGTGGTGTATTAATTGATTTTAATTTTGTCATCACTATGCATTTCTTTGCTTTATACCGACATTTTATTTATTGATGTATGTAACAAGAATGCGATATTCTTCTAGCTAACTATAATAAATAAACGTAGTTATAATCATTGACTATATCTGAGCCGACATACATGCCACCCAACAAATGTGTTTTCACTATGTAATGGTTGTGAGCGACATATTGTTACATTGTTATGAATTATATAAGTTATTAAAGACATGAAAGAGGTATGATAAATTTATAGTAAGTTATAACACGACTAAATAATATAAGTTCGTATGACTTTGTTGTAAGATGTCGAATCATCAATTTAAGCCGATGTACATCCTACGAATGTCTATTCAAGAACGTGCAATGGTGTGAATGTACATAGAGAACAAGATATTATTATGTTGTTGTGAATGGTAAGTTATTTAAAGACATTAAAAAAGTATGATAAATTAGTTGAATTCCGCTAAAACACCAACAAAATAAGATATGTATATGACTTTGCAGTAAAATATTGTGTCATCAATTTAAGCCAACATACGTGCCTACTGAGAAATGTGTGTTCAAAAACATGCAATGGTTGTGAATGTACCTAGAAAACAATATACCATTACGTTGTTGTAAACGATAAGTCATTTAAAAACACGAAAGAAGTAAGATAAAGTTAAAGCCTAAAGCACTAACAAAGTAAGATATGTATGACTTCACAAGACAATGTCGATTCTCATACCATAGAAATTAAAAAGATGAAATCATGGACGAAATACGATATGAGTGACTTTGTACAAAATAGCAATTACAAGCTAACATTGTCATAAAGCATGCAAGAGTAGCGGACAATATCCACAAAATAAGATATAGATGTCGAGAATGTCAATACTTCAATCCATATTGTCATGTCTCTTCCATACTCCTTGAAAAAAAAAAAAAAAAAATTCTAGAGGAACATGAAAGTGTGACATTATTAGGTGACATTCTTATGTGACACATTTGTATTGAATGATCAAAAAGTAGCCATGTAATCATCACCCAATGAATATGTGGCACATGAGAATGTCACATAATAATGTCCACTTTTCATGTCCCCTTATAATTGCTCAAAAAGAAAAAAAAAGATACTAATGACTTGCACTGAAATGAAATATATTAATAATAATCACTTAGCTCTTGCTAAAAATATAGGTTTTTAATATGACAATTTCGCCATTCACGTAACAAAATAGCGTAGATCCATAGGAAAATTTTCATAAAACAAGAGTACACGACGATGTGCACAAAATAAGATGTAGATGTCAAGATTTATATACAATATATAGTTCAATGCGTAATGTCGAGTCTCTTCTAGACTCGTCGAAAAAACAAGATACTTATGACTTCTAGTGAAATATACTAAATATCACTTAACTCTCTTTAAAAATAGAAGTTTTTAATAGGACAATCGCGTCATTCATATAACATAATATAATGTAAGTTCATAGATGGATCCAGCAACAAGTACCGGCCTAATTTTTTTTTTTTTAATAATTTTACAGAGAAAAATTTTAACCCAAAGTTTATACTAGCCCTAATCGATTGGTATTTTTTGACTATAAACTTGTGTTACTAAAATCAAAGTGACTCCACTTCGAATTGTGAGGTGACAGGCGAGAGAACTTCATAGCGCAAAAGCGAGGTCAGGACTACTCTCTTTATTCTACAGTGGCACCACTCAGGATGGTGGATTGTCTTCTCTTCAGATCTTAATTCCACCGTAATTATGACATGTGAAAAACATTCATATTTATCGTTATAAAATCAATGCAATAAGTTGATGATTTTAAACTTAGAAATGTCAATTCTAGAATCTTTTTTAATATCATCCATGCAAATAAAGATCACCTTTATTGTTTAACTCCCACAAGGATAATTGTTTGGCTAAGAAAATAAGTGAGTCCACTAAGCAATTGTATCTTCTTCATATTCCTTTCCCCTTTTTTTCCCCTTTAAATTATAAAGAGGGGGGGGGAGGGGGAGGGGGAGGGGGAGCACTGGCGCTGGGCCCCGGCCCACCCCTGTCTCAGCCCACAGGCAAGGAAAAAATTTTAAAAAAAAAATTTTAAGCTTTGGCCCAAGTCTATTTGAAGTTGGGCTGGGGGTAATGACTTGGCCTTGGGGGACAATAAATTTTGGCCCAAGAAGAAACAAAAGCCTCAAAACAAAGTTAGAACTAAAATTTCTAAAAACATCATAACTTGATATGATTTAGAATTTAGACTTTGGATAATGATATAATGCAAATGCTAATTGATTTATATTTGTTGAGTTAAATAAAAATTATGATTGAAGTAATAAAATTTAGACTTTAGATAATAAAATAATGTAAAAAATCATAGCGTTCAGTTTACTTTTAGGTTTTGAGTTATTGAACATTATTTTGTAATGCACTTGAATTTGTTTAGTATTTTCAAAATTTCATATTTATATATGACTTTTTTTGAGTTTTCGTTCCGGCTCCCCCTCCCTTCCGTGCTGGCTACGCCATTGAGGGGGAGGGGCAATAGGGTGGGTAGTTTAAACTCAGAATTTTCCGTCTAAAATGTGCGTATCTAACAACTTCAACACTTGTTCAAACGACATTAGCAGTTGAATCTTTTAATCAACTCAAATGAGACATTAATCTTATAAATGATTCAATTTCCCACAATGGGGAACTTCTAGCCTTTTACCTCTTTCAAGTTATAACAGCTCCCGTCCCTTGTATTCATGTGTCGTATCCATAATGACACTTTTCAGAAATGTTAGAAAATTTTTAACTTTCAAGAGGCTACTCAATAATTAATTTCTAATTTATTGGTTTCTATTTTCTCTTTATTTTTCCATTTTGTTTCAAGGGGCAAAAATGAAGGAAAAGTTACACCTGAATCGAGTTTTTTTTTAGGGCAATAATAAAATTCATGCAACTTTGACATTTATACAAGCTTTAACTTTTAAGAAGACAATTTTATATATTAGAAATGGAAAGTTTATGGCATCCTTGGAGGGTGACGTTATGGCACCCGGGGTTCCAATTGGGGTTTTTTTTTTTTTTTGGAAAAACCAATTGCGGGTGTTTGTATACATGTCAAGTGGAATTTAAATTTCGGATTGTATTCTTACATTTGCCTACCTCGAATAGAGGGTGCACTCTTGGAAAGTGCCAAAAGTCTATTAAGACATCGTTCTTATACAAAGCATTGATTTTCCTTCAATTCACCACCCATCTCCTACTCCTACTTCACCACCCCATCTCCTGCATTTGTTCTCTCAATCTTCAGTCGATCTTTATTAGTTAAAATGAATCATATTTGAAGCCTAACTAGACACATCTATCCAACTTTTGAATTCCTCATCGAACTCAATAAAAACAATGCGGAGAAATTTCAAATTATACAAATTTTGTACATCACAAGAAAATAAGTGACAAGGACCACAAATATTTTAAAGTAACTCAAAATTCAAACTAACCCAAATAAATCAGTCGATCTCTCGCCGGCCAATAGTCACTAGGGTTATTCCCACTTGACCGATCAACTCTTTACGACATTAATGTCATAATAAGTACTTTATTTCAGCGGTTCGATTTGATATAATAGGTGGTGCGAAAATGAATGAGTTTTGGACTTTGGACATCATTTTGGATGTATGAAAAGTCAGTCATTCAGTGATTGGAACTGTTTGTGGCTCTTTCTGTGGAGGTGGCTGTCCATTTCATATTGAAAGAATTCTAGAATGCCAAAAGCCCATTGATAATTTCCATATGGAGATCCAATGTATTGTCTTAATCAGCCATTTATAATCAACTTCACCTCAAATTTCTAATATTTTCGACTAAGTACTTAAATAATTAGGGTTCAAATTATTTATTAATTAATTTTTCTACTTAAATATACCCCATATCAGACTTTTACTGAATTTTATATTTCATTTGTAATTAAATTATTAAATTAAACTACAATTGCTCATAATTAGACTATTGACTGTTCACGTGACTCAACGTTGATTATTAGAAATTATGTCACTTCACTTTAATTAACTTTAAACGTAATGAAGTCAATCGATTAATATGACATTGTTACTTCATCATCGTATTAAAACCCACAAGAAAATTTGAAATTGAATACCTCAAATGACACATTTTATTGGAGAGAAAACTCGAGGAATAGTTTGAGGCTTCCAAACATTCTAAGTAATTAACTTCTACCTCCAACGAATAACTTGAAATAAATTTTCAATTCGTTCTTGTATCCACATCTCAACGTGGAATAATATGTCTTTCACAAGCACGATATGTCATCAATTTATGCTAAATGTTCTTTTTTTTTTTTATATTACAAGGGGATTGTAGGGAAGAGAAATCGAACCCTTGACCAAAGGTATAAACAACTAATATGAATGCCACTAGAGTATAAAGGTATTGGCATTTACGATAAATATTCTAGTTCTTACAATATTTTTTAATATTAAAAAAAGAATTTGTGACGAATGCTTTTTTATCGTATCATCATGCCCAATAATAATATCTTTTCTCCAAACCGCATTTAATAAAATTTACAATCGCAATTTGAAATTAATTTATATACCAAAGAAGTTGCCACCAATGGAATAAATTACACCATGTGTGGACAAACTTGGAGTGCTCCTGAATTTCTCTATCAATAATTGAAGAATTTACCTTTTAATTCTCATGTTGTTTTAAGTGTGTTCATTACCAATTATTTTACACATTAAATTAATCTCAATCATTCTTTTTTTTTTCCTTGAAGGGAAAATCAATAAAATCTCAATCATTCTTGATAAGCGTTAAAATGAGTGACGAATGGTCTGACATTGATTTCTATTTTTCATATTTTTCTTTTAATCGTCTTCTCTTTAATGCATTGTGCCGAACCAAGGTTATCAAAATCATGATCGTGATCATACACAATGTCACAATTTGATAGGATATCATGATTATGTCAGAAGGCTTTGTGTACGATACCCAAAAAAAAAAAATGATGAGATCAGTTAGAATCGCGACTTTGTACAACCATAACAATCATACAATTTTGCTTGAATTGGGCTGAAATTTATAGTTTCCACATTTCCTTACGTGAAAATGGGTCAAATCCTTATCAGAGTGTTGATATGCCATAAGGTCCATCTTACAGGTCCACTGACGTTTAATTTTTTGTTTGATTTTAACAAAATTATTAACTAAAAATCTTCTTCTTTCTTCTTCTTTTTTGATAAAAGCTTTAAATTTTTTTTTTTTAAATTCAATTACAATCAGCATCATTACAATACAATTACATATAGATATATATATATATCATTTTGAAACACAGTACGCAGAAATCAATAATACAAATCTCACAGCGCAACTCCTATACATGAGACTACAAACTACATATAAAATATAGAGAAACTCACACATGAGAGAAATTAAACTTGAAACCTCTATGTTTGAGGGCATCAACTTTAGCCCTTAACTGAATAGGCTAAGGCTTCATTAGCGGTCCACTAACGTTTAATAATTAAAAGAAAAAGCAACAAAAATAATTGGCCCCTAATTCTAATCAATTAATTCTTTTTTTTTTCAACAATTTGAAGAGAGAAAAAAAGCTTCAATTTGTTAAAACTAGAGAACCAAGCTCCATTCTATTATAATTCAGTGCTTATAAAAGAATAATGCTATTTATTTATACTAGTATCCTGTCTAGTTGTTATGTAACATCCCGCAAAAAATTGGACAATCAATTAAACTATGTGGTCATTACTTTAATAATAATTGAATAATTACTTGAATTATAAGGTTACAAAATTGTTATTTAAATAACACCCAAAGTAAAAGTATAGTTATTGATTAATATATATATATACATTAAAGTAATTTAGTTTTCATTTCTCATTTTCCAGCCCAAATTCATTTTCTAAATTCGGTTATTGCATCTTGTCCATTGGTTTAACACTTAATTCTAGCCTTTGATTATTTTTTCTTTTTATTGTTTTCTTTTATTTTTTATCTTAATATATTACTTTGCATAGAGATAACCACAAATAGATAATTTAAATAATTAAATTAAGATCTTAGCGTTACTATATATAAATTTTCTTACATCAAAGGAAACTTTCACATATTATATCTTAATAATCATAATGCATGAAATTATACAGAGTATCACTTAGAATTGATTTTCTATATCTTTTAAAAAAAGTTTGAATTCTGTTTTCTTTTTTTAAACAATTTTAAATCTTTGTGATTTTTAAATTTTATTATGTAATGTAATTCATTGATATATATATACGCAAAATTCACAATATGAATTTGGTTTTTTTACTCTTTTTAATATTTTCATTTACTATTTTATTTTTTTATCTTAATATATTACCTTACATAGAGAACATCACAAATGGATAATTTAAATAGCTAAATCAAAATCTTTAATTTAAATAGCTAAATCAAAATTTTACTTTTTTTCATATAAGTTTCCTTACATCAAAAGAAACTTTCACATATTTTAACTTAATAACTACTTGAATTCGGTTTTCTACATCTAGAAATAACAATAATTAAATTTAGTTTTTTTAACAATTTTAAATTTTATTTTACATAATGTAATTCATTCAAAATTCACACTACAAATTCAGCTTTTTTTATCTTTTTAGTATTTTCATTTATTTTATCTTTTTATTTTAATATATTATCTTACATATAGAACATCACAAATGAATAATTTAAATAATTAAATCAAGATCTTAACTTTTCTATACAAGTTCCCTTACATCAAAGGAAATTTTTACATATTTTATCTTAATAATAATAATGCATGCAGTTATATAGATTATTATTTAAATTCGGTTTCCTATGTCTTTAAAAGAAAAATTATATTCTGTTTTTTTAACAGATCCAAATTTGTTTGATTTTTCAATTTTATTTTATGTAATGTTATTCATTGACATTTATGCAAATTTCACAATATGAATTTGGTTTTTTTATCTTTTTATTATTTTCATTTATTTTTTTCATCTTATCTTTATATATTATCTTATATAGAGAATATCACAAATGGATAATTTAAATAACTAAATCAAGATTTTAACCTTTCTATATGAGTTCCCTTACATCAAAGGAAACTTTCCCATATTTAATCTTAATAACTACTTGAATTCGGTTTTTACCTCTAAAAAAATAGTAATAATTGAATTTAGTTTTTTAAAAAGTTTTAAATTTGTGTGATTTTTAAATTTTATTTTATATAATATAATTCATTTACATTTATGCAAAATTCACAATATGAATTCGGTTTTTATTTGGGAATAAAAACATTTAAGATTTTAATGCATAATTATTGAAAATATTTATTATAAACTATATTCGTATTTATCTCACACTGTCAGATTATTTTCTGAATTGGTTCCAATATTAGTCAATTCATGATTTTCCCAATTGATTTGGTCATGACGGTTTAATTCTTTAAAAACTGATTAAATTATGTTAACATACTAAAATATTTATTTTGTAGAAGTTGTATGTTATGAAAAATTAAATATCATTAATATATATTACAAAAATTAAAAAGAAAACCCAAACGGGGCAATAAATAATATGCGTATTTCATAGAAAAAGTTGGTGTTCACTTAGAGATAATTTTATATAGATATTTCGAGAGTTATAAAATGAAAATGTCTGAAAATTATGATATGTGTTAAAAATTGCCAAATAACAAATTCTACTATATATGTTGTAATATATGTATTATCGTTCATCATTTATTCTTGCTATATTTATCGGATGTAACATAATTTCTTGTGCGTTACATACTGGCAGCCTATTACAAACCACATACAAAAATTTCTTTAATGTTTTTCTTAGGTTTTTTGTGTAGACAAATTTTTTATCTTCATTAATGAAAGATATCGTATTACATGTAGCTATTATATTGTTTTTCTTTACACATACATAAACGGTCAAATATTATAGTTTAAATTTTTTTTATACAATCATATGTAATCTTCTTGAATTGCTCATATACTTACCCGGTGACTTGACTGGGGCATTAATGTCTTTTTGCGCACGCATTTCAATTCCGTTTCAAAACAAATCAGAACACAGAGAATTTAGCTATGGGTGGTCGTTGGCAAGAGGAGAAAAGGCAAGTCTTTATCTTCTTCTTCTCTACTGCATCAGCTTCTTTCTTCTTGGGGAATATCCGGCGAGTATTCACTGTGTGACTCTTCATCTCTTTGTCTAGATTTGGTTAACTGGGCTGCTCTTTTTTCTATAAATTTTGTTCATGCAACTCATCTTGATTATGCAATTCCAGTGACTCTTCACTTCCGGTCCGAATTTAGTCCCTGTCCTCACTTAATTTCTGATTCCTGAACTCCCTTAACCCTGAAACTAATCCTTGCCTCACTTCAATTATGATTTTACCCTATTAGATTTTAAGTTTGTTCCTTACCATCAGAATTTAATTAGGGGCTTTCTAGCTAGTCTTCTTGCTGACTATTTGATTATCTTAATGTGTTAGTTTGTAATTGTATTTGTTAGGTTCAAGAACTTTGTTTGGTGTTTAGTTAAAAATAAATTGAAAAATCCTTATCAAATAGTCAAGAAGCTAGAATGAAAGAGCAAACTGGACTTTCTCTAAAAGATGGACCTCTTCCACTTTGGAGGTCGATCCAGCTCTGACGATGGTAAGATCACGCAAATAGCGATGAATTTGACGGCTGAAATTCTTCCAACATCTTACTCGTTGGCGATGGGGAAGGAGCTGCTGACTGGAACATGAACTAGCATGAAGAGCGACGATCAGATTTGGTCTAAAGCTGCATTAGATAGGCATGGGAAGAAGAGTGTATTCACGCTTTAGGGAAACTGGGGCTTTCTACATTTTCACCCAAAAATGAGGGAAAAATCCAAAATATCGTGATAAATTGGATCTTTCTCATCACAATATATCATCACTTAAGTGGCAAGTAACCTGATAAGTAACCCAGTAAGGGAATATAGCAAAACTCTTAAAATAAAACCTTCTCCCGATATATATATATATATATATATAGAATCTCCACTTAAATAAGACACCTTGCTTGTGAAATATCAAAGTTTTGAAGGCATCTCCTATCTAAAATTGTTCAAAGAATCCTTGTGGCAAAAGGTGAGTAACTAATGCTTTGATTCCCTTTCGAATATTCATTGAGTTTTCATAAGACGAACATGCATTTTGATGCATTGAAAGATTGATTTATTGCATTTGTACCTCTAGTTAATACTCTACTCGTCTTGTTTTGCTATATGGTCTACTATGTGGTATGTCTTTATGGTATTACGACTATGCTATGCAATCTTGGTCATTTTGAATCATTGAACTTTTTGCGCATTACGCGTAGTAGTTTAACTAGCAATAGGGTCCTCTTGTACATCCAAAGGTTTTGTGCATTCAATGATTTTCTAGAAAATGAATTGCTTAAACGAAAAGTGAATCAGAATATTTTGTTACGCAGTGAGTACGTTGTACTCGCTCCACTTTCTACAACCTTATAGGTGAATGAACTCAAGACATTTGGAAAAGCAAGCCGCGGGTCAGAGCATGCTCACAGATGGAGTAGAGTTTTGCATGTAGTGCGATCCGGTATTTGAGGCTAATATGAGAATGCACCTCGGATTATAATTATATTCAGGAATACTTTATGAGTTCAATAACTTTTGTATTAATAAGTACTCCCACCCCTCTATAGATGCATATAATTGTGGTTTGTAATACATATAAAACAAGATATCTGTGTAACTTTTATTAATTAATGAGATATTTATTATTATAACCCATTCTATTCTCCAAGATTTTTAACAAACTACAAGCAAGAAACATTTTTCTATTTTATACGTCTCGTCCCTGCTATTTGCCCAAAGTAAAGGTATCAAAATGAGCACTTCCACCAATAAATATAAATAAAAATACTTATTATCAAAACTCGTTGTGTTCTTTGATCTTTTCTAAATCTAAATGAAATTGTTTAAAGTGTTTAATAGAGATTCAGAAGCTGACACTTTGCTCCTTGAGGGTTAGACCTCTAGCTTCTACAGGGGATGACAATAAGCTTCGTTTTACACTTTGCCCCTACCATTGATTCCTCACATTGTCCAAGTCCCCATTTGTATCGCTGACTTAGAAGTTTATGAAACCTGACATCAACAATTGGCGCTAGAGAAAGGGTCTTGCTTTGACAAGTTAGGCCTACTAGCACACTTCATTTATTTTTCCTTTCTCTTCCTTGAACGAGTTGCAATGGCAGGGAACCAATCTAATGTCACCTCCAGCGGCAGTTGAACCAAATTGGGAAAGACCCTATAAGGTAGGTTGGACAATCCTGAATGGGGCTTACAAATTGGAAGCATACCCTTGGAATGCAGAACACTTGAAAAATACTATCAATGATTACTACCTCTTGCTTTTTGAACAGCGATGATTAGTTATGTCTAGTTACCAAAATTTCAAGATCGGAAGAGCGTTGTAATGGGGATAAGCTTTCCCCCACTTTGGCTATGTAATAAACTCGTCACGAGATCATAAATAGTTGTTAAAAATATAAACTGGGGAGACGAGGCAGTACCCAGCCCCAGTATAATCTTAGGCCCCCCACAAGTATGAACTGGGGGGACGAGGTAGTACCCAGCCTTCCAATATAATCTTAGGCCCCCACGAGGCCGAACTAGGGGGACAAGGCAGCACCCAGTCTCCCAGTATAATCTAAGGCCCCACAAGGCCGAACTAGGGGGACAAGGCAGTACCCAGCCTGCTAGTATAATCTTAGACTCCCATGAGGCCAAACTGGGGGTACGAGGTAATACCCAGCCTCCCAATATAATCTAAGGCCCCCACGAGGCCGAACTGGGGGACGAGGTAGGACCCAGCCTCCCAGTATAATCTTAAACCCCGCGAGGCTGAACTGAGGGGTGAGGCCGAACTGGGGGGACGAGGCAGCACCCAGCCTCCCAGTATAATCTTCCGATCTCCCCACGAGGCCGAATTGGGGGACGAGGCAACACTCAGCCCCTTAGTATAATCATAGACCCCACGTGACCGAATTGGGGGACGAGGCGCCCTCTAATATAATCGTAGACCCTACGTGACCGAATTGGGGGGATGAGGCAGCACTCAGCCGGCTAGTATAATCTTAGGCCCCCATGAGGCCAAACTGGGGGGACGAGGCAGCACCAGCCCTCCAGTATAATCCAAGGCCCCATAAGGCTGAAATACAGGGACGAGGTAGCAGCCAGCCCCTCAGTATAATCCTAGGCCCCCATGAGGCCCAAAAAAAAAGGGTGCTCTCCATCCCGACTGGGGCTGGTTTTGGGAGCTCTAAGATTGAAGATTGTTAAGTTATCGCACTTAGTGAATGTTAAAATACATTGTATCCTGCTGAGAAATCTTTGAATAGATTATACACACTTGGAAAATATTTTTGAATCGTATATTTTTAACACATGTGGATTTTCATAAAGAAATGACAGGTCCCAAACACATGGTAGCACATCAACAGAGTATGAGGTCCACATTAGTTGTTTATGTAGCGCCCTGAGGGAAGAGATGGTAAATTATTTTTTAAAGTGATTTCCAAAATGGGGCGTTCATTGTAGGGAAAAGTTCCCAATACACAAAGTCAAAAGCCCTAAAACACATGGGGCAGCATAGGGAACCAAGTTTTTAAGTCACTAAAGGGTTGGAGACATAGAAATGCAAAAGTAAAGCATAATGATAAAATCTTCAAGAGTCCTATTCCAGGTGCTCTACTAGTAGGTTCACCGCGTTCTCACCAATTTTCTGCTCCCCAGAAACCTTGGCCTCATCAGTTCCTCCGTCATTCTATTCATCACTATCATCTGCGCCGAGGTCACCGTCATACCAAGGGTTTGCCACCTTGAAGCTAGCAATATCCGCCTTTTGTTAAGCTTTCATCTCCACTAGATCATCCTCTAAGTATTTGATAGAGAATGCAGCCCCTTGGGCCTTGATTTTTCTAATCACATATGCCTAGGCACTGAGATAGCTATCAAACTGGTCCAACTGGTACTCTTTGCTACCCTTGCACTTTTGGATGACACCTCGATCAGAACTTTTAACCTGAGCTCTGTTCTCTTCAAGTTCCTTCTTAAGTTTTGTCTGCTTCCTGTGCTAATGGCAGAACTACTTCAGAAGCTTTTCCTTCTCTAATGTGGCCTCTTCTAACTCAAATGCATGAGAGCGTCGTAGACTTTCAAGTTCGACCTTCAATTCCTTGTTAGATCCCTCAAGATCCCTCAACCTGTTATGGTCTAAAATGGTGGAAGCTTTTTCAGATCCCTGGAAGAAGGATTTTCAAAAGAATTGAGGTCCCAATAGATTCGAGGCATCTTGCCCTTCAGCACCGCCATCTCTGAGGCCATCCGCTCGTTCACTGCAAAGTAGTAATTCTAGGCATCGAGCGGGGAAGGAACTTAAGAACTCTGAGTATCTATGATCTCCACATCGTCTCCGTCAATTCTCAGGGGGCTTTCTCCTCCAACAGTTTTTGCTTCTTCTTCCACTGACTTGGGAAAGAACCAGTTGATCTTTTTTCTGGCAAAGGAGGAACCTTGCAAGTTCCACTGGGCAGTGATTTCACCTCAGGGGGAGGGCGGTTTGATCTCTTAGTTTTTTCTCTAGAAGGCATCATGATCTCCTAAAGCCATTCTTTCCGTCTTAGCCTTAGCGCGGTGTTTGGGATGTGGCTCGAAGGTACCTGAGAGCAAAGGAGAGAACTCCATGAACAAAATATATACATAAATAGTAACGGAACAAAATAAGTGTTGCAAGGGAAGAACTATACTAGCCCGATTGCCAGACGAAGCATGAACTTGAACAAAGAGGTGATGGTTTAATAAGAAAGCTTTCCGCAAGTTCTCTTCAGAAAGCACATCGCGAAAGTGAAGATGTAAAGGGAGCTGACCAGTAAAGATTCTCTTGAATAGATCCTCAAAATCCTTGGGGCGGCGAACCTTGATGTTTTTTGTAAGAGGAGAGATGTCAAACAATTTAGTATAGATAACAAAAAGTGATTACAAAGAGTCAACACTTACTATAAGTTATAAATCGGCTAGGAATGGCCTCATCATGGTCAGGGAGCCGAGAATGACTTCTGTAACCCTTAATGGCAAAGCACCACTCACTCTGCCACCACCTGCTTGTGTCGGGAAGCCCAACCAATATATTCTTCAGACCTGGTCTGGCAGCTATGTAATACAAACCCGAACCATCCTTCTTAAAAACATAAAAGTAGTTGAAGACTTCCACAGGGGGCACGGGTTGAGCAACCTTTTGCCAAATAATAATAAAGGCCAGGATAGTCGTCTACCCGTTTGGAGTTATCGGTGCAGAGGCAAGTCCCCAAAACCTCAGACAGTCAGTGCGGATCTGAGGAAAAGGAAGCTGCACACTTGCTTCGAGCATCCCCTTGGTAATTGTCAAAAACCTTCTGAAGGATAGTCAGGCCGATCATCGTCATGGGGCAGAACTAACTCTACATCGGGCTTGATGAAAAACAAGGAGCGAAACTCACGCACATCATCTTTAGATAATCTGGATATTCTACCCAAAGGAGCTCGTTCTAACTTTCAGGTTAAGGGGCCAGGTAGGGGAAGTCTTTGTGCAGGAAGTTCGCCAACTGTAGGGGAAGTAGAGGGTCCGCTTTCATTCTCAAGATTTTGGGAATTCTTCTCCTCATCGGACTCACTAAATTCATCACTCGAATAGGATCCAGAAGCAGATTGGGTCTCATCAAAGGGCTCCGTTGGAATGGATGTGCCTGACCGTTCAGAAAAAGCTGAAGAACCCGAGGCCGTCGCGTGAGAAGGCCCTAAGGGAGCCACCGACCGCGGCCACCCCGTGGGAGCGGCAGTCACACGCTGCTCCAAAAAGGCAGCATGCTGCGGCAGCTACCCCTCGGGAGCAACTTGTGATGGCTGCTCCAAAGATGTAGCGGGCGATGGCTGTCCCAAAGGGGAAACGCATGGCTGCTGCAAGGGAGCAAAGGGGAGCGGTTGCCCTGAAGGGGCAGCGTGAGTCTGCTCCGTGGGAGCAGCCAGTGACTGCAGCCCCAAGGCGGTGGTGCGCTGTTGTGGCTGCTCCGTGGGAGCAACGGCTGAATATTGCTCCCTAAGAGCAGCCGTGTGCGGTTGCTCTTGCGGAGTGGTTGTTGGCGGAATAGAGGACGAAAGATGACCAGATGAGTAAACAATGCAGATCCGTTGGCTTGAACTCGGAACCAGTAGATCTGTAAGAGCAGAAGACAAACCTGGAATGGAGGTGTAGCCATTAGGTAGATGTGGTCTAGAAGTCATGCTCAGTTGACCCAGTAGAAACTCAAACCAATCAGAGATAAAAGGGAAAGGGAGAACTTTGGAATAGAGCTAGTAATCATACCCAACGGAGCTAAGGCACGGCCAACGGAGCTGAGGCACGGCGACTAACGGGACAGCAGGGTAGGTCTAAAAGGGGATGTAGGATATGAAATTGAGGGAGTAGTGAGAAAAAGTGGATTATAGAGAGAGAAAATGGGAAGAAAGGAATGAAAATAAGTTAGGCTCCCAAGCTTATATATGCAAGAACCTATAGATGCACCAATACACGCAAAGGGCTTCAAAGTTTTTTGAATTTCAAAATAAACATATTACTGCCGTATATACAAAGCCGCAGACTTGAAGGAACTCACCTTAACATGAAGATCAGAAAGTCTTATCATCAAAACACACACATAAATATCTATGTATAAAAAATAAATTTCTAATTGAGTCATACTTGTAAACAAGATGGTAGGATACAGATGCAGAAAGAAGAGATCAAAATGCCCAAGCCTAATTGTCATCTAGCCTTGGACATTTTGGGGACAATTGTTATACTAGATACTCAGCAGGTAGAAGTTAAGCCTTTAAGTCTCCAAGGAGCACCCAACTCCAAGGGTCCAATACGGACCCCTGAAAAGTACCGAAGCCCAAAAGTCCGTCAGGGAGCTGCCGAGCTAAGAGTACTATAGTTACCAAGGTCCTAAGGCTCTCAGGGCCTGCGAAGCTCACATTGGAACGGTTGCTCCTCATGACAGTTGAAGATCGGTTGTCGACGGTTGTTAGTTAAAGTTAGTTATAGGACACTGTACGAGGTTGTTAGAACTGAAGTCTTGAGTTTGTGTTTTGTAATATTCTAGCATGGGAGCAGAAGCCTATGTTTGGTCTATTCCCCCCCCCCCCTTTGTTAAGGGCCTCAAAGGCCCATCAAGCATCTATAAATACGAGAGGAGTATGGCCAAGAAGGGGATCCTCTCTGAACTTTTAAGAGGGAAAAACTACTTCTAGAGTGAGAAATAATAGAGATTCAGAAGCTGACTCTTTACTCCTTGAGGGTCAGACCTCCAGCTTCCACGGGGGCTGACACTCAGCTTCATTTTATACTTTGCCCCTACCATTGATTCCTCACATTGTCCAAGTCCCCATTTGTATTGTTGACTTAGAAGTTCATGAAACCTAACGTCAACAGTGTTTGTTTTGTAAGTCTCGTCCCTGTTAACTGCACAGAAATGAAATTAGACTCAAAAGCTTCCGCTCTCGAATATATTCGATAATAATTGAAAAGTAGCGGGGACGTGATAAGAGTGGTACCAGATTGGCGTTTCAAGGGCCACTACATGCATAATCTACTACACACAAGGCATCCTCCGATCGGCCTGCAAGTAAGTAAACATTTACTGAGTTTATAAGTAATTTGTATACCTTTATCTAGTTTTCAAGTAAAGGTTATGCTTGTTAGCACATGATAAAAAGTCATGGAAGTTAAGAATTATTTTGACATTGATTAGTTCTCCTTTAGAGTGTTAAATTGAAGGTGTTAGTTTTGAACTTTAGCAAAAAAGTAAACCCTAGAAAGTAGTAAAAGAAAACACCCAAGTTACCAAGAAACCAACCTTTGAAAACTCTACCAAGTTCCACCAAAAAAAAAAAGGGAAATAAGCCACCGTGCGGCCGCACAGATGATCCAAGCGGTCGTATAGCACCCGCGGTGGACAGCGGAATGCATTCCGCGGCCTACCCACGAGCAATAGATTTTTTGGACTTATGTCGTGGCAGCATGCAGCCACACGGCCAAAACAAATTTTTCCAAAAATTACACTTATGTCCTTGAACTTTTTAATTTGTTTTAGATTGATCCAAAAGATTTACTTATGATCTTTTAAGCCCAGAATTCTATTATTTTCACCTAATTGACCCTTGTTTCAACTAAAAAGATTTCTTTTGATTATTTTACACCCAAGTCACACCTGGTCCCCAATATTTTCATACTCGACCTCTGAATTGTTGCACTAATTTCAATATTGACTTTTGAATTCCATGGCTTTTGGCATGAACCGAGGTTGGAACTCTAAGGTTTAAATTTTGGAAAATAAAGAAATAGTTAAATATCCCATGAGAAATTTAAATTTTGTTTATTGATATATTCAAGAGATTTAATTTAAGGAAATGATTGGCTAAGAATTAATATATCTAGTCTGCCAAATTTTGAGTAATAATAAACTTTGTGAATAGGTATAGAAACATGTCTCAAGATGAGAATACCAACAATATCTTAGAACGATTGCGAGTCAACAAGCCCGTCAAATTAACCTACTTCTTCAACGAAATTCAAACTGAGAATCGTCACATAATAAGGAAGATAAAGATGATGCGCTAGAATGATTACGCCGACTTAAACCTTCAATTTTTGACGAAGCTAAGGATCCAATTGAAGCTGAAAATTGGATTCGAACCATGGAAAGAATGTTCTCTTGTGCATATGTCCCCAACTGTAAAAAAGTAAATTGTGCAACTTTCATGTTGAGGGGAAGTGCTGGCGGAAGAATTGACTTGGGAGGAATTTTGTAATAAATTCTGTACTAACTATTTCTCTTCAATGAGATCGGAAGAGCGTGTGTAGGGAAACTAGAAACTAGAAATTAGATGAGTTTATCCATTTGAGGCAAAAACAAATGACTATGACTGAATATGTCCAAAAATTTGAAGAATTATCTAGGTTTGCAACTCATATATTGGGGACCCCAGAGTTAAAAATCAATTGATCTATAGAAGGTTTGAAACTTGAGTTAGCTAGAGATGGGCTAGTGTCAGGCAACACAAAGTTAAGTTTTGCCACTATTGTGGATCAGGCACTTTAGCAGAACAAATTGAAGCTAAAATCACTAGAGCTAACTCTAATCAAAGCCTGAAATCTCCTAATGGGGACAAAAGAAAAAACCAAGGCCAAGAAAATTTTAAAAGTCAGTCGAATGCTAAAATATTCGACTGGGAGGAAGAACCAATTAATAGAAGCAGGTGCCCAACATGTAATAAATGGCATAATAGACCTTGTGAGAAATGACCGAGAGTATGCTACGGGTGCAGACAAGAAGGGCATGTGATTAGGAATTATCCTAACAAATCCAAACAAAATAATCCTGTTGGAGGAATATTGCCATAGTCCAGGGTATTATAGGTATAATCCTTACTTCTCAACTAAGTACCTATATAGTAACATTGACTATCAATCATGTACTATGCTTTTGAAAACAGTATCAATATGATTGCTTAGCGTACTTTTGAAAACAATAATTAGTGCCGCAACATTTAATGAATTTTGAGGACGAAATTCATTTAAGGTGGGTAGATTATGGCATCCCGCAAAAATTTGAACAATCAATTAAGCTATGTGATCACTACTTTAACGATAATTGAATAATTACCTGAATTATAAAGTTATAAAATTGTTACTCAAATGACTCCCAAAGTAAAAATATAGTTCTTGATTGATATAACTCAAAGCATAACAACTTAATTATAATGTTACATTAAGTATAGGAATTTGGCAAACAAATAATTGAATGGGTAATGGTTAGGTCACTTCATCCTCTCTAATATATGGTGCTAAAATTACCAAATTATAAGACGTGTGCTATTTTTGAATGGTGCTAGTTTTGCCAAGTATCAAGGCACTTGTTAGTTTTGTAATTAGTGGATTTCAATTATTATTTCAATATAATTAAATCTGACACTTATAAAAGGGGCAAAGGCTAGGAAATCCACTAAGAATCTCCTCCAAAAAACCTTCAATTCGAAAATAAGCTAAATTCGTCCAAAATTAGAAGAGGCCATAAAACACCAAGCCAAACCCCCTAAAACACTTCCTTTGCACTTAAAATAAAGCCTTCTCCCTATATATATATATATATATAGAATTCCCACTAAAATAAGGCACCTTGCTTGTGAAATATCAAAGTTTTGAATGCATCTTCCATCTAAATTTGTTCAAAGAATCTTTGTGGCAAAGGTGAGTAACTAATGCTTTGATTCCGTTTCAAATTCATTGAGTTTTCATGAGACAAACATGCATTTTGATGCATTGTAAGATTGATTTATTGTATTTGTATCGCTAGTCAATACTCTACCCCTCTTGTTTTGCTATGTGGTATCTCTTTGTAGTATTATGACCATACTAAGTGATTTTGGTCATTTTGAATCATTGAACTTTGTGCGTGCTACAGATAGTAGTTTAACTAGTGATCGGGCCTTCTTGTGCATCCAAAGGTTTTGCGCATTCGATGATTTTCTTGAAAATGCATTCGTTAAACGAAAGGTGAATCAGAATATTTTGTTGTACTCACTCCACTTCCTACAACCTTATCAGGGAATGAACTCAAGATATTTGGAAAAACAAGTCGAGAGTCGGAGCATGCTCGCGGATGGAGGAGAGTTTTGTATGTAGTGGGATCCGGTATTTGAGGCTACTATGAGAATGCACCTTGGATTATAATTATATTTAGGAATACCTTATGAGTTCAATAACTTCTTTATTAATAAGTATTCCCACCCCTCTATAGATACATATAACTATGGTTTATAATACATATAAAACTAGATATCTCTGTAACTTTTGTTAATTAATGAGATATTTATTATTATAACCCGTTGTGTTCTCTAAAATTTTTAACAATCTAAAAGTAAGAAGCATTTATCCGTTTTGTACGTCCCGTCCCTGCTATTTGCTCAAAGTAAAAGTATCAAAGTGAACGCTTCCGCCAAGAAATATAAATAAAAATACTTATTATCATAACCCGTTGTGTTCTTTGGTCTTTTCTAAATCTAAATGAAATTGTGCAAAGTGTTTATTTTGTAAGTCTCGTCCCTATTAACTTCATAAAAATGAAATTAAACCCAAAAGCTTCTACTCTCAAATATATTCAATAATAATTGAAAAATAGCGGGGCGTGACATGTTATTTCCTTGGTAGTTGAATAAATTAATCTACTTGTGTATTTATGCATCTCCACCCATCCGTCAATGTAGCGTTGTCAACTAGATTGGAGACTGGTCTCCTGTCTAGATAAATAGCATTACTACTTATACAAGCAAAGCAATAGCCTAACTAATACACACAATTGAACTGATAGGTGGCATAAAAGAGTAAAGTAAATGACAAAAATAACACAAAAACTCTACATTTTGTGCGCTCTATTTATTCTTTACCCCTCCTCAACTTGGTAGTGGTAGAAATCCATCTTGCGTAACTTGACAGTTAGAAAATGAAACTGAGGCTGTCCAATAGACTTTGTGAAGATGTCAGCCAGCTGCAACTTAAGGGAAACATGCTTAGGAAGTATAAAACCATCCTTGAACTTATTGCGTAGTTAGTGACAATCTATCTCTAGATATTTCGTACGCTCGTGAAACACAGGATTAGCCACAATATGAAGGGTTGCCGGGTTATCACACCACAAGGGGATTAATGTAACAATAGGAATATGTAAACTTTGCAAGATATAAGTAACCCACTCTACTTCACATACGATAGCACTTAAGGCTCGATATTCAACCTCATCTGATGAACGAGAGATAGTATTCTGCGTTTTTTTTTTTTTTTTCCAAGAAATCAAGGTTGACCCTAAATAAACACAATACCCTGTAACTGACTTTCTAGTATCAATACAGGTTGCCCGATTTGCATCACTGTAGGCTCTAAAGGTGAAATCACACTTGGAAGAGAAAAACAAACCTTTCGAAGGACACCCTTCGAGATATTTCACCATATGTAATGCTGCTTCACGGTGTTCTTGACAAGAATTGTTCACAAATTGACTTAATTGTTGAACAGAGAAAGTAACATCTAGCCTGGAAAGATTCAAATAAAATAATCTGCCTACCAACCTCCTGAATTTATTATGATATGTCATGGGTGAAATAGTGTTAGTTGTCTTAGTTGTCAATTTCACACACTTTGGCAAAGGTATATAAGTAGGTTTATAGGCCAAAAGCCCTGTATCTTTTAAGGTGTCAAGCAAAGTATATATTTTCTTTGGTTCAAATATCTCCCTTATATGCTCATGTCTATTTCCAATCCAAGAAAATACGTAGCTGGATATAGATCCTTAATAGTAAACAGGTGATATAGGTAATTCTTCAACCTATGGATTGCTGCAATAGTAGGTCCTGTGACCAATACATCATCAACATAAAAAAGAAGGGCTCGAAATGAATCGCCAGTTGACCTAATAAAAAGACAATGATCATGGCATGATTACTAATTTGTCACAAAACTCAGCATTCCATTGCCTAGAGGCCTACGTTAAACCATGGCGATTTCTCCTTAATCGATACACCTCTCCTGGCTAGACTTTTGGTATATCCCTCTTTGAAAAATCTATGCGAAGAGGCATTATTTATGTGAAGTTGATATAAAGGCCACGACAAGTGCTACGAGAATTCTAACTGTAACAAGTTTTACCATTGGTGAAAAGATATCAGTATAATCAAGCTATGTACTTGGTTATACCCTTTTGTTAGAAGCCTAGCTTTATACCTATCAACGGACCCATCCGGCTTCATTTTTATTTTGTACACCCACTTAAAACCAATGACTTTCTTACCTGGTGGCAACTTTATGATTTCTTATGTGTGATTGGATTATAGGGCAAACAACTCCTTCTCCATGGCAGCAGCCAGCAACCCATTCATCATATTTACTAGTTAGTTCCTGGAAAGTAGACGCATTAGCAAGAAAAGAAATATATGCACTACTCAATAAAGGTGAGTTGACATATGGATAAGTAGTTGGTGTGTATGCAGCTATGAGATGTTTGACTGAAGGATGAGACATGAGGTGTAATAGGTTGAATAAAAAGGGCTGAGTTGGTAACAAAGTCGTCCAACCAGACACATTGGGTTTTGATTTTTGAACCCTTTCTAGGCAAAAATTGAGTTCCTGCTGCCTCATTCTCGTCTGCAACAATTTCATTTCTCTACAATCCCCAACATCTCTCCCATCTTCAATTTCTGGAGACTCCAATATGTGAGAATGATCATGTTGATTCTATTCTCTGGGCTATTCAATTTAGGAAGGCTTTTCTCTATGTATTGGGTATTATTGTTGTCATTGGCATTTGATCCTGATTGGTGGTTGAGTTAGGAATGGATGGAATGGCTTCAAGAAGATGACTATCTGAGTTGTCTGATTGAGAAATATCTGGTAGAGGAGTGTTTGAAGGTAAGGAGGAGAAAGTTATCGAGAAAGGAAATTGATGCTCAAAGAATTGGTCACCACTTGTATTAAAAATTTGGTCGGTGAAAAGATCATAGAGTTTCTAAGCCCTTTGACCAGTGAGGTATCCAATGAAAATACACTTATGGGCTTGAGGTGAGAATTTATCTTTGTACAGCAAGGTATTTGTAGCAAAACATAGACAACCAAAAGGTTTCATTCTAGTCTAATCTGGTTTGGCATTATACAGAACTTCAAAAGGAGATTTTCAATTTAGGATAGTACTGGTCAATCTATTGATTAAATGAAAAGCTGTTAGAATAGAATAGGACGAGAACTTTAACGGCAAATTTGCTTGAAACATCAGATCCCTAGCTATTTGAAGAATGTGCTTATGCTTTCTTTCAGCCACCCCATTTTGTTGTGGTGTGTACACACATCTCTTTTGATGTAAAATATCCCTATCATGTAACTTCTGGCAATTTGAACCGGCAAACTCATTATTAGTTCTAATTCCCTTCTTTTTACAACAAACTATGCCTCCACCATGTTAAAAAAACCTTCTAAGATCTTTATAGTTTGGGATTTATGCCCCATAAAAATACCCCAGTTGATCTACTCAAATCATCGACCAAAATCAGCAAATTAATAAAGATTTCTAGTAAGACAAGAAGTTTTGTACGGTCCCATATATTTGCATGCACTAATTCAAATGTGGACTTTGTTTTAATAGAGCTGTTTTGAAGAGGGTAATTGTTGTTGCTTGGATTTATGGCAAATATCACAAGAATTTGTACTTTCAACTTCAGAAACACTTGATAAAGGTCTGAGAAAATCAATATGCGGCATTACAGTGGGTGAAGCATGACAAAGCTTTACATGCCAATCCACAAATGTGTTATTACAACTAGAATTGAAAGGAAATATTCCATTACAACTAGCTGAACAAGGCTCTAAAACAGCACATTCAGGTAAAACTGAATTACATGTATTCAAGGTTTTGGAATTGAGAATGTAAAGCTTTCTAATAAACTTACCCACAGCTAATGTCTCATTATTCTGCAGGTTCTGCAAAATCTAAGGTTGGGATAGAATTCAAATTTTATTCGTACTGACTGTGCTAACTGAGCAACTGATAGACAGTTATATTTAAAATTTGGAACATAAAGACTGTTAGTCAACTGAGTCTTTTGGAAAGCATAATTTGGCCAACATGTGTACCCTTTTGAATTGATCCATCTAGTAGATAGGCGTTCTAGCTTTAACTGCATTATAGGAAGTAATGAGATTCAAACTAGTGCACATATTGTTACTTGCACCTGTATTTAAAATTCAATAACCTTCTTTTAAACTCCCTAGCACAGTAAAAACATAATGATAATTTTCAAAAGTATTCTTATCAAACAAAGTCTCCAAAATGAGCAAAGTTTACAGTGCATGCAACTCCTGCTTGAAACTTCCTAGTAATGTATTTCGCAAGCTCTTGCAGTATATGCTTGATATATCTGAAATTGGTACAACTTTCTGGTCCTTTATTGTTGTATCTTCCATACTAACACTAAGTGGAGAATCTGCCATATTAACCTCTGATTTATCCTTTTTGTTCTTTCATCTTCAAGTACCAATCTAGAGAACCATGACGTTTGAAGCATTCATTGACCTCATGCCCATTCTCTTTACAATACTCAAAATATAACTTCGCCTTCTCTTCTTTAGTCCTTTTCCCTCTTCCTCTGCCTCTACTTCGTCCCCCATTATTCCCTATTCCTCTGCCATAATTCCCCTTTCCACATGTCTATGTTCTACTCATCATTGTTGTATTTTCACCTATATCTGGGAATATATTATGAACACTTCTTTATTTCTCCACTCTAAATTCCCTGGAATATTCTCTGTTTAAAGTGGGAATGAGATCCTGAGCTGATTCCGGACATTATCATAAAGGTCATTAATCCCCATTAGAAACTAAATTAGCTTCTCATTCATATACATTTCCACCAACTGTTTAGCAGCCCCACGAGTGCGCACATGCAAAGGCATCAAGTTACTATACTCTTCCTACTACTTCTTCAGCTTAGTAAAGTAACTCATAACTGAGGTATTTCCTTACTGGTGATTTCCCTTCTCAATTGATATAACATTGGTCCATTACACTCGCCAAATCTCTCCTTTATATCATCCATAGTCTCTTCACAAAGTTAGCGTATATAAATGCATCCACAATATTTTTAGACATAGAATTCAGTATCCAAGATATCATCATATAATCCACTTTCTTCCATTGCATATAATTATAGGAATTTGCATCTTTTACCTTAATACACTACTATAAAAAAGCATAATAGGCGTCGGTTGTATTGATGAATACGCGTCAACGACGTGCAAATCCGGGTCTTTGTAAGAGTAACTGTATCGGAAAACCCTGCTTGTTTTACAGATTCGAAGCACTGAGTGAAGGGAAGATCGTCGTTGCAATCTCAGCTCCCAAATGTAGGGATATGGCTCTTCCAGAAACTAAAATTCCTAAAAAAGTACAGAAGAAGAAGAACCCAGTTCAAAAAATCCATTCGAGAAATGAAGAAATTATTTCAACTTCAAACTAGAAAATAAAGAAAGCTGGAATAACTTACATCCATAATTCCAAAGGGTGAGAATAGACAAGTGAGAAAGGAGAATGGATGTTCAAGAATCTTGAAGGAAGAAGATGAGATTGACTTGTCGAGGGTGTAGAGGGATCTGCACGTGCATATATTTTGAAATTAGATAATAGGCGTTAGTTCTAAATGTGGAACTGATGTGTATTTTTAAGAAAAAGGGGTCGGTTGCCATTTTGCAACCGACGTGTATACTTAACCAATTAATTACAAGTTTCCCATCGTGCTGTGTTTACATGTCGTTTTTTCTACGAACTGACGTATATTGTCATTTTTTTGTCAAATTCTATAGAAGTGATAGTACCATCCACAAACCCTATCTTAGTCTTAACTCTTAATGCAATTGTCATAGATAGATTCCAGGAGAGGTAGTTTGTATCGGCAACCACATTGGTCACTAGAATTGTCCTTCTGTGATCTGAGCTCTGCAACATCATCGGATCTTCTTCATGATTTTGAGTCACATCTTTATTAATCCCCGCTTCTCCTTATTGATTGTCGAGCTGCTCTTCATTGCGACTACCTCTACCACCTCCTACAACAACAATCCAAGCTGTAATTCCTCTTCCAGCCATAACTAGCAGCCTGCGTGCTCTAATACCATCAACAATTTAGAGAGAAGAAACAATTTGAAGAGAGAGAAAGAAAAGCTTCAATTTGTTAGAACCAGAGAACAAACTCCATTCTGTTACAATTAAGTACTTATACAAGCAAAACGATAGCCTAACTACTATTCAGAATCGAACTAGTAATAAAATGACAAGTAACATAAAAGAGTAAAGTAAATGACAAAAATAACACTGAAAATCTGCACTATACACTATTTATTCTTTACTTTCGACCTCCGTTGTCCTGCTTCCTCATTTCTTAGTTATTTCTCTTCTACATTTAACGTGTGTAGAAGTATACTAGAAAGGAAAACTGGGACTTTAATTTAGAGAATTTAAGGCCCATTATCAATGTTGGGGCCCAAAAGAATCCATTAGTACATTTGTAGAAATTATTCCATACACTACCCATTATCTTATTGAGTCCCGCTATTTGTAAATGACAGTTCAGATAATCTTTTACAAAATATGGTAAATTCACTTTTTTATTTTTAAATTATTTTTTCCCAATTATACAATACATAGTGGAAACTTTGTGAATCCATTTTATAAAATACACCTGCAAATAGCATTTTGCTTATCAAGTTTATTTGGAAATTACTACAATTTAAAACCAATTGCAAAGATAATGTTTTTACCCAAATTAATTTAAATGATACTACATCATATTATGTTTAAATATACATTAATCAATTAAACTAATCCATTTACTCCTCTTTCCCCTACCACATGAACTCAAATAGTAATACCTAAGGTTATGGGATTTCGTGACCTCCTTCTATTGCTTATGAAAATATTTCCACGATCTTCAAAAATTGTCTCTCAATATTCAACTCGTGTGTAAGGTTTGGGTGTTAAATGATTTTGATGTTTAGTTGATATCGCAACATTGGTAAATTTTCCGGTCGATATTAAAGTTTCTAATTTAACTTTTAGAATGGGTTTCTGACTTGATATGAAACTTTCAGATGAACCCTATTTTCAGTCTCTTCCTCTTCATATTTTAAATGGCCTTCGATTCTTGCGTATATGGTTTCCGGCTATATTTTATTAATGTTGGAGGTAACTTGTGGTTTTTATGGTTGGAGAAACGTGGTTGTCGTAGTACATCGATTTCATTGAAAGTCAATGACGTGAGGTTTATAGGAGAAACAAAAAAAAATTGGAGAATCAAGACAACAGCTAAGGGTAATATACATTTGTAAAAAATCACAAATAATTATTGGCATGTTGAAAATCTATAAAGATTAATAAGTTACAATATATTATTATTACATAAATGTAATTCGTTACAATGGAAGAATTACGTTTTTTTCAGCTAAAGAATCAATTCTCGTTAGAAATCAAAGTATCAATTACATCAAGAGATCATAAGAAAGATTCAAGCCAACCAGAACTATCATTCAAGCCAATTACATGTAATATATGTTACATTTCATGTCAATTACACAAATTTTATGTATTTGAAATTGAATACAATTTTTGTACAATGACTAATGTGTTACATTCTGTTGGGTATTGAGTCAAATTTAGTGAAATACGGTTGAAGAGAAAATAGAGTTCTTGATGTGCAAGGAAAGAACGTTTCCTAAGTTATGTAGGTATTTTCCTTACCTAGGTTATAAAAGCTAAAAAGGAAAAGAGCTTCAATTTGGGAAAGAGAAACGTGAGACTTTGTTTGCAATTAGTAACTTGGGCACCAAGTTTAATCACCTATAAATATGCATGGCACGTTGGTATAGAAAGTACGAGAGAAAAAAAAAAAACCACGAAATTAGAAAAAAGGAAGAGAGAGAGAGAGAGAGAAAAAGGGAAAAAGGTGGCGTATGCCTTTGGGTACAAGCATGATGCGTTTTTAGGTGCCTTTTGTCAAGATGAATTGCACATGAGTAGTAATTGAGATTAGGCTACCATGGTGGCTTGCATCGTCAATCGAGTTATTGGAGAAATTAGAGAGATCAAAGGAAATGGTACGAACGGACATTTTGCGTACATTGTTCTTTGACTACTCTAGTTTTGGTTAGGGACAGATTGTGAGGGTGAGAAAAGTATTGTGTTGCAAGGTTTTTCACATAAATAAAAGAATCTCTTGTTACATATTAAGTTTTTCTCCCTTTTATGCATGTTCTTGTTTTGTTTCCACTACGTAAGTTCTGGTGGAGAAAAGTTGATTATTTTCCCAACAGTGGTATCAGAGACAGGTTAAGGTGGAGCTATTTTTCCCCAACAGTGGTATCAGAGACAAGTTCAAACTCTGTGGCATTGATGATGACATATGCAAATGTTTGAGAGATAAGGAAGGATTGACATTGAGGTGGAGCAGTTGAGGCGATCGAGTCACATACGGATGAGTTTATGGTGATCGAGTCACGTTGTTTGAATCTCCCCGAGGTGGAGTTGTATTGATTGAGTCGCACAGAGATGAAGCTAGTGGTCGAGTCATACTGTGTAGCAGTGGTGATCGAGCTATCCAGATGTTGTGGTTGTAGTGATCGAGTCATGCATGTAGAACAAGACTTCCGCTGGTATTAGATGTGTCACTTTGAGAGATGTGCCATGTATAGAGAAATTGAGTCAAGTTGGAGATGTTGGGTATTGACTCAAATTTAGTGAAATACAGTTGAAGAGAAAATAGAGTTCTTCATGTGCAAGGAAAGAACATTTCCAAATTTATGTAGGTATTTTCTTACTTGGGTTAACAAAATTAAAAAGGAAAAGAGCTTCGATTTGGGAAATAGAAACATGGAGACTTTGTTTGTAATTGGCAACTTGGGCACCAAGTTTAATCACTAATAAATATGCATGGCACATTGGTATAGAAAGAACGAAAGAAAAAAAACCACGAAATTAGAAAAGAAGCAGCCCGCGGGAAATTGTGAAAAAAGGAAAAAAGGTGGCTTGTGCCTTCGGGCACGCTCATGATGCATTTTTGAGTGCCTTTTGTTGAGTGCCTTTTGTCAAGATGAATTGCACAGAGGTAGTAATTGATATTAGGCTACTATGGTGGATTGCGTCATCGGTCGGGTTATTAGAGATATTAGAGCAATCAAAGGAAACAGTACTAACGAACATGTTGCGTACATTATTCTTTGATTGCTCTAGTTTTGGTTAGGGAGATATTGTGAGGGTGAGAAAAATATTGTATTGTAAAGTTTTTCTCATGAATAAAAGAATCTCTTCTGTGTTAAATATTATGTTTTCCTCTCTTTTATGCCTGTTCTTGTTTTGTTTCCACTGCGTAAGTTCAAGTGGGAAAAAGTTGATTATTTTCCCAACACATTTCATATAAATTACACCATGTAAGTGATTACATAGACGATAAATTGATATATCACAAATTGGAACTACAAAGTCTATGTAAGTGATTGCATCAAATAAAAGTAATTAGCTGATTTAATACTACAACTCTGGCTGAACAAATGAACCATCAAACTGAAAAACTGAATGAATTAGCAAAAATGGTTTTGAATGGTTTGGTTTAGATCGGAAGAGCGTCGAAATGATTTCATTTGGTTTGAGTAAATTTCAAACCACTTGAAATAGTTTGGTTTAAGTTTCAACGTTTGGAGAACCGCTTAAACAGAGTCGAATTGTTTTATATGTGCCAATTAAAAAATTGTTAATGTGTAAGCAATATGAGGAAAAAAATATCAAAGGACTTAATTCATTTACGTTTGTCAAATTCATTGATTGAGTTTGACACTTTAAAAAGAAATTTCTTGTGATAATTTGGTTCATTTTTGTAATTTAATATACTAATTTAATTGATACCATTAAAAATTTTCTTTGGAGAAATTATATATTAGTAAATCTAGCATATTTTTCTAAAATTTTGACTTCTACAAACATATTATAATAGTATCTCATTTGAAACTTATGTATTATTGGGTTTTTTCCCCTTCTGTTACATTTTATTAGTTATGTGTTTGTGTTCTAGTAAAATTTATTAACTTTTGATGAGTTTGATATTGGTATTAATATTCAAAAATCACATTAGTATAGTAGGATATTTATAGTTATAAAACCATCATGTTTTATGCCTATTCTCATTGCGCGGATAGATAAACCGTCATTTAAAACTGAACTCAACTGAAAAAGTAGGTTTCGTTTGATTTGAAAAATTAAATGGTTTGATTTTGTTTATAATTTTCTAAACTAAATATTAGATTAAAAAAAATAAAAAATGGCCTGAACTGAACCGTTCAGCCCTAACTACAACCACCATATGTTCTCATGAACGACTCGATTGTTGGGAATTAAGGCAAATTCCCTAATTATGCAGGCAGAACCGTTGTTTAGGAAATTTAATTGAGATAAGAAAAAATAAAGAATGAAGACAAGTTTACAGGCTATCAAAGCTTTTCACTATATGATTAAATTCGCTACGACCATATAGAATTTCACTCACCAACCTACAACTCTAGGTATTACAAGAAAAATACCCTAAGCTTTACAGCACCTAATTTTTTACTCTTTGAACTACCCTCAAAGAGTTACTAGAAAAACTCAGAAGATGCTAAGCTCGCTAATTCCCTCATAAACTCAAGTCACTCATGTCCACAAGAAGAACAAAACTACCTATATTTATAGGAAAAACACATAGAAAATTTCATGGAAACAAATTATTTAAACTTGCACTCCAAGCCACAATTTTCCAAATTAGAAGTCTTTTACATTAGAAATTCTTGCACCATACAAGTTCCAAAGACTTCCCATATTGTGACTTTTTAACCACGTGTTTTCCTTTTTCTGTATTCCTTTTAATTTTTGAATTATTTTGACAATATATCCGACAATCTCCACCTTGTCAAAATAAATCAAATTCTTTGTCTCTTCTTTAATCCTTGAGCGTAATACTTGAGGATATATAGGTGCACTCTGATAGTCCCATACTCTACCACAGGAGTATAACCACTTAGAATTAACAATAAATTCCAAGCACTTCTTCAACTCAATGTCGAAACAAACTTGCTGACATTTGTGGTGCAACTCTCTTGTTGGCTTTCCAGAGAGCTCATCACCCATCGACATTATGACAAACCACGCACCCTGCATCACTGCCAACCAGTGCCCGTATATAAATATAACTGCGACAAGTAACACATATCCTTTACCTCATCTGGTGACACAATATGAAGATGTACCCACTTACTTCATAGAACATCACTCTTCACAAGGAGAGTCGAGTTGTCTGAATTCTTCGAGCCAGTAGCTGACCCTACTCTATCTCTTAGAGAATCTCTTCTGACGTAACCGGGTGCTCCGCAGTTCCAATAAAGTACTTTCCTTTTCCCAAAGTTCTTTCTCTTCGGGCTTACTACTAGATTCAATGAGTTTTCAGATGAAATATTACTTCCACCATCAACCTCCTTTCTTCAGAGATTAATTTACGTGACTTCTGCAAAATTCACCATCTCTTTTCCATACATTAAAATAGGCTTGATATACTCATAAGACGCCGGAAGAGACTAGATAAGCCTTAGCGCCTTATCCTCATCTTCAACTTTAACTCCAATGGATTCCAGTTCAAAAACAATGCCATCGAAAGCACTAAAATGATCTGAAATTTTTGTACCTTCATCCAATCGCAAAGAATGAAACTGTTCTTTCAGATACAACCGATTTGAGACACTCTTTGTCTGATATAATTCTTCAAGTTTCTCCCAAAGTTCCTTCGTTGAAAATATTCCATTCACATTTGACTTGCTGCTTTCAAATCTAACTCTTCCCAATCTTCATCGCTCATATCGGGTTTGACAGCTCCACCATCATCTCCGATAGCAACTGATTTTCCTTTGTTGGAACTCGGGTTTGGCTTTCCCTTTAAAGCCTTGTGCAGCCCAAACTGAATCAAAACATCTCTAGCTTGTACTTGCCACAAGCCAAAATTGATTCTACCATCAAATTTCTCCACTTCATATTTTGTCATATCTTTCCTGTACTCAACCTTGAACAGAATCTGAAGCTCTGATACCACTGTTGGGAATTAAGGCAAATTCCCTAATTATGCACGCAGGGCTATTGTTTAAGGAATTTAATAGAGACAAGGAAAAATAAAGAACGAAGACAAATTTACAGACTACCAAAGCTTTTTACTATATGATTAAAGTCGCTACAACCATATAGAATTTCACTCACTAACCTACAACCCCATGTATTACAAGAAAAATACCCCAAGCTTTACAGCACCTAATTTTCTACTCTTTGAACAACCCTCATAAACTCAGAAGATGCTAATCTCGCTAAGTTTCTCTCATAAACTCACGTCACTCATGTCCACAAGAAGAGAAAAACTACCTATATTTATAGAAAAAACACATGGAAGATTTCATGAAAACTAATTATTTAAACTTGCACTCCAGGCCACAATTTTACAAATTAGAAGTCTTTTACATCAGAAATTCTTGCACCACACAAGTTCCAAAGATTTTCCATATTGTCACTCTTCGACCACATGTTTTTCTTTTTCTTTATTCCTTTTAATTTTTGAATTATTTTGACAATATACCCAACATCGATTATGTTCATTGTAGCATTTTTTTTTTAGAAATGACAGATAATTATTGTTTTAAAGTCTACAATAACTAATAAACTAGTTTTTCACCTGTGCATTGCACTGGAGATTGTCCAATCAAATACTAATTAAATTATATGTCGTAATATAATTTAGGGTGAATAGTTAGGGTCGTTACCCCGTAATATATCAATCACGTATCATAGAACACATCTTATCTTATATATATATATATATATATGCACACACACTGAAGTAGATAGTGATCATATACAAGTTTTCCCGCCAAAACCACAATCTTGCTTTTATATGCTTTATTTTATTTTATTATATTTAGTTATTATAATAATAGTAGTAGTAATGCATCAGTTACATTTTGCTATTATTTTCTTTTATAATAATATATGTAAATATATATATTTATATATAATATTCTATTTGTTATCTATTATAATTTGCTATATCTATTCTATTAGTTTTTAAGCTATCTTCAAAGATTTAATATTTCTTCAAAATTCTAATAGTTGGCTGAGAAATTTCACGTCTTGGGTTATTGGGATTTCTTCTCATTTTGATTAAGTACCTACTCGTGAGATTGAGGGTATAATAATAAAGTAAAATTAAATCAGTTTTAAAACTTTTAATTTAGTTCAATACGATACATCACACGTTATAAAACCTAAGGCTATATCTTTACAACATTACTTAATTTATTATTTTTTTTTGAACCTATATATTGGTAAAAATTTAGGTTGAGGGGATACAATAGTAATAATATTTGATGATAATGGTAACTTGATCGAAGGGTTAACAGAAAAATTGACGAAAACCATTAAAAAAGATTATATGTGCAAATTAATGAAAGACTGAGTACTCAGTGGGTGAAAAAAAAAAGAGTAGGGACCCTGCCAATACTAACCCTAATGGTTGGGTACGATATGTGAAATTAGACCTAAAATTGAGAGTGTGTATTTTAGATTTTTTTCCGAATATATTTAGTAAATAGTGATTTCTTTGGAAAATGTATAACACTGTATGAAGAACTGCGAAAAATAATTTTTCCAAGACTATATAGTGGAAAACAAATATGAAAAAGAATTCATTCTAATAAAATATCATCCACACCCTAAATATATTCTTTGATTCCTTGACTAATGCTTATTAGATAAGGGTGTCGGTGTAAAGTAATTTTAGAGTTATATAAATTTCGTATGCTATCTTTTGCATGGTCTCTTGGTTTCCATACTTAATATGAAATTAATTTTGTATTAAAAAATTCCTCATGCTCATTTTCATTACTTAAAAGTATTGTTCTATGAATGACAATTTAATTAGCTTTGTACCAAGTGAAAGCATTGTACGTTTCAATTTGATTCTGTTTAAAAATATATATTATTAGCATATATATATATATATATATATGAGTGAGTAGTGTGGAACAAAATTGTGATCATTTAGCTTTCCAAATTACCGTGCTTTTTTTTAACTAATTATTCTATGTCGTGCAACGCACAAGTATACAACTAGTTGTTATTATAATGCAATTGACCTATGTAATTATTAATTATATTATGTTATAACTCTAGATATCAAATCTTATATTACAATACACCTAGTAAACGATGTACTTATAAAAGTACTTCTGATATATGGGACATAATTATTTATAGTTAGTTAAATTTAACTAATCAACTGAGAATATTACAAACTCAAGACGTGCGAAAAATATCACATATGTAATAACAATGTAATTTAGGAAAATATAATAAGACAATTAACATATTAATGGATAAGTTAATTATAATGCAAAAACTACACAAACACAGTCAAACGACAAAATAATAATAAGGATGAACTAATAAAAATTACAAAACACTTCTGTGTTCACTACATTTATGATGGATTTGCTTGGAAAACCTGTGTGATCACAGATAAGTACCTTCGAACCTCCCTGACTGGTAACTCTAGACACAACAATATAAAATTGTCTATGAGCAAAGACTAGCTTTGGCAAAAAAATACCCACATGAGAAAGTGACTAACCATGACTCTTGTTAATTATCAATGCACTCGTTAATTATCAATGCATAAGAGACCATCAACGAGATCGAAATGTCTCCTCTGAAATTTAAAAGGTAACCTCGTATCAAACAGTGTCAGAGAAAGTCACGGAGCAAAAAGCTTTTCACCTTTGTTTGATCCCAATAATATCTTAGCTTCAATGACATGACTCCCAAGTCAAGTTATTAAAAGCCTAATACCATTACAGAGTCCAACAGAATATCAATATTCCGCATTAACATCACCGGGATACCAACCTTTAATATTAATTCATGGTTTAGGACTCCAGAACATCTGATCCCCTTTAAAAAGTCTGGTTTGTAGAGATCTTGCATTAACTCACTATTAGAATCTGGCTTACAAACATAGTCACCGGGAAATCATGTACTTGTTCACTTTATCAATAGAGATCGGAAGAGCGTCGTGTAATATAGCTCTACAATTTAAATAAGCAGAGCCCTGTCCATTAACTTAGAAGTCAAGATATCTGCTGCTGGCAATAGATGTAACAGGGTCACCTAAAGATCTCACCAACAGATCATTTGGTATATTTATCACAGTATGGCCACCATTATCATCACTGGCAGTACCATCTCCTATGCCTAAAATCCAATCTGAAAATGCCTTCAGCTCTAAGCTTTTCTCAACATGTTCAACTCTAAGAAGTCTCATATTCTTGATCATTATCCCGTTGACTACCCTTTGGAATAACATGCCATATTTGTCTAAATCCCAGCCAAATGCAACTGCCTTACCTCCAAAAGTTTCATCATTACTAAGTGGAATACTACCAGACAGAATATCACACATTGTCCTATCAAGTGCTTTGAAAAACGCATGTGCATCATAAGAGCTTCATCGCAAATAATAAGCTTTGCCTTGGCTATCAAAGCTACCAACAGACTTCTAGGTGAAATGTTGCATGTAGAATTCTCATATGAATTAAGTGGTATTGTAAATCTTTAATGCACAGTCCGACCACCCAGAAGAAGAAGAGACGCAATTCCACTTAAAGCAACATTGAGCAATATCTCCCCTTTTGATCTCAGTGTAGCTTATAGAGTATTCCAAGTTAAGGTTTTACCCGTTCCACCAGAACCATATACAAAGAACATACCGCCAGTGTCACTGTTAACAGAATGCATAATTGTGTCGTAAACAATATGCTGCTCCTTTATCAACTTTGGAAGCAATAGCAAATGCTGTTAAACTAAAGCTACTTTATCATATCTAAGTTCTTCGTCTATTAAATTATTATTATTACTCTCAAAATAAACCAGATTTGGAAAAGACATTGCGGGAAAATCACGCAGACTCCTCTCTCTTTTAGAGAGGAATTTTTCTACTTCCACAAGTGCATAATTCTGTATTTCCTCATCTATCAACTGAAGCTCTATATGCAAAATAAGAAAGACTTAATAATATTTAATCTAACTATTCAGGTAAATCGAAACACATAACATAGTAGTAAACGTAGGAAACGAAGGAAAATACACAACAGTTTAAATTACCTAGGTTTTCCAAAACATTTTGCTGATTGTAGAGTATATCATCGAATAAATAGAGCCAATAGTTTTCCCAAACGTACTCCTACTGGGCTAAACATTCAGATAATAATAAAGTGGTAAACAGTCAACAAGGAATGAGCAAATCCCTAGTGACTTACTTCCGCAATAGCATCTATGTATTCTCGATCATAATCCAGAAGGCCTCGAGCATAACAGGCATCCCTGAACGCATCATGTTGAACTCCATCATAAAACTTCAGCTCTTCAAAACTTGTAGCCCTGTGAACTACATTAAGAAGGGTTTTCAAATAGTATTTTTCACTCAATCCTGGACGAAAAAAATAAACCCTTCCAACAGCGAACCATTGTTTCCTCAATAACCATTCTCTTGTACCTTTCTTCCAAACAAATTTCATAGGGAACTCTGCATATGTTAAGTTCTATGCTTCAAGATATTTTTTATTTGCCTCCATCCACGCGAGAATTTAAAAAAAAAAAGTCCTATTTATCTGGAAGCTGGAATCCCAATCTCTCTGCAGAAATAACTCTATAATGGAGGTTAAACTCGAATATCCTCCAAGCAGCCTCACAAGTAGAAATGTACCGACAGTCATAGTACATATCAATTTCATCAACGCCATTCTCAGAAGCCTTGTTAGCATTTTGACAAAAAAGTGACCATGACTCGATCATTGGCCTTATTTATATACTTAAAGAGATACTTGATAGACTTGGATTGGTTGCAACATTCAACATCAATATGAACTCCATACTTCATCAACATATACCTGTTATGGGGGATGACAAATCAATCATCAAGAGGGACCCCTTTTTTTTCAACAGTCCTCCCATTATTTTATCGCTGATAAATAGGGTACCCACTTTCATCAACAGTTGTATTCTCAACAAACTTCAACAGTTGGGAAATGTTTTGAGCAGCATCCATTTACTGTTTAGGGAGAATTTTTTCGAATGTCTAAATGAGCCGTGAACCAACAAATACTGGACCAGCTGATAATGTTTCTCATTTGACCTCCTATTTGGAGTTTCTGCAAATATCACTCAATCAACATCAATAGGAGTCGGAAGCTTATCTTTTTTAGACAACCACAATAGTATATAGGCATGGGGCAATCTTCGTTTCTCGAATTCAGTTGCATAAATAATTGCAACAGCAAAATAATGATAAGTCATATTAAAAAAAAAAATTGAATGAAAAACTTTAAAAAAATCAAATAATTTAAGTAATATCAGTTTTAAAATCACTTGCTTTGACATCACTGAAAAGCCGTTTTTTTCTTTTTTTTTTTTTTTTAAGGATCACAGATAAGCTCATCAACTTTAATCTTAAAAACCTGAAAATAATATCTGGCTGATCATTGAGATGAAGCCCTCTATCATTCACAAAACTGGTAATTTCAGGCCACTTAGAGTTACATGTCAAGGTAATGAACAAATCTGGATAACTGACCCATCTACAAATTGCCATTGCGTCTTGATAATTCTGCATTGTGTTTTAGGCACCGCGTATAAACAATCATGGCAAGACAACATGCTTCCCAAGTCTCGAACCATTTGTCTCACCTCTTCCCCCTGCATCAGTCAAACTTTATTCAATTCACAACGCAGTTCTTTCTGATGCGACTGTATAGATATTAATCTATTCGACTCTAACATCGTGTATCCATCAACTACAAATTGTTGGAAAAATCTCTTAAGCCTTAAAATAGAGGGCGATTCATCAGTCGTCTCTTGTAATATGTAAGCAAAGTACTCTTTCAAAGAGACGGTTTTTCGTCTATTAGATCTCGTCAAATCAACTACACTTCTACCTGTATTTACTCCATAATCATCTTGGCCATAAGGAAATGACAGTGGATACTGAAGTGATGGGTTCAAAAGATGATGCTTATTGATGCGCTGTAGTTCACCAGTCTAAGTCTCTGCAATAATATCAAGCGACCCAAGCAAAGTATCAAAATCACCTTTGATTATTGCAGCCACTTCATCTTTTTTAGCAAGGTTGTATTCCTTAGCATTCTTGCTCCATTTAGCAATAAGCTTCTACCTAATGTTGGGCACCTTAGCCTGATTAAATCTATATCTAGCAATCCTGAACCATTGAGCCATTATATTCTTTTAGTCTAACATTTCTTTAAGTGAAGCAACTATATCAGGCCTTAAATCATTTGAACCATCAATTTGCATTCAAACACAGCCAAATTACATAAAAAAATTAAACATCACAATGGTCAACTTGTAAGTAATAGATTCAATAAAGGTTATTTAACAATTCAAAGTGTTACCTAAGAAACTTAATCCTATTTGAAATCTCATTAGCCGGATCGGTTATGTACATTTGGGTAAATTAAGGAGTCCATCCAGTCAGTGGCAATAGGCTATCAATTTTATGGTGGTTCTAATCGTTCAATCTAAAAATAGGCAGTTTAGATCCCATGTTTAAACTTGTAGAACAATTATGTGTATTAATCATTACAGCAAATCGTTACAAATTTGATTTTGAGAGATTTTACAAAATAGTGAAAAACCCTCTTGTGAATCCTCTGAATAACAATCGAACAGTTGAGGCAGGGGCAGCGTGGCTTGAATCTTGGTCTTTGGAATTTGGACTTGATTTGTTGAAGACTCGAACTTGTTGAATCTTTGAAGAACTTGGATTTGGCTTGAATTTGATTCGTTGAAGATTTTGGTCATCCGGCTTCGCCTTGACCTGATTAACTGCAGGGTTTTTATGCTCACTTTGACTTGATTTTGGGAGAGTTTCAGCATCTCTGGGTCTTCAGGGTTTTTGTACACCTATGACTTGTGATTTTCAATGAACCAAAGACCCCTATTTATAGGAAAAACCTAGGGTTACAAAAAATAGTAGGACGGGCTGTGGGTTGAGTTTTGACTGTAGGACGGGCCTTTAAAAGTTAAAAGGGCCTCTTACAAATCAATGGACTCTTTTAATTTAAACAAGCCTTACAAGTTTAAGTCAACCACATTGCTTTTGAAGAAACACCCAATTCAAGATTTGGCTCCAAAGAAGTAAAGGAACCTGAACTAACTCTACTAACATTTGAAGAAGGTAGGTAAGCAACTGTAGATGACTTGAAGCAGTTGAATTTAGGAACTAATGAAGATCCTAGGCTAGTGTTTGTTTGTGCTCTTCTCAGTCAAGAAGAGGAAGTTGAGTATTTCAAACTTTTGCAAGAATACAAAGATGTTTTTTATAGTCTTACAAAAAAATGCCAGGACTAGATCCCAAAGTTACAATCCATCATTTGGCTGTAAAGCATGGCGCTTGTCCAATCAAGCAGCCCCAGGGATGTTTCATCCAGAATTAGTTCTTCAAATTAAAGCTGAAGTAAACAAGCTCAACAAAGCAGGATTTATACATGAAGTCAAGTATCCTACTTGGATTGCCAACATCGTCCCTGCTCGAAAGAAAAATGGACAACTTAGAACGTGTATCAATTTTTGGGATTTAAACCAAGCTTGTCCAAAAGATGATTTTTCGTTACCAATAACAGAACTGATGGTCAAGGCATCAAACAATATCTATCTCGTCTGCCAGTACTTACAGCCCCAACTGCTGGAAAACCATTGATCTTTTATGTTGCAGCACAAGAACACTCATTAGGGGCACTACTTGCCCAAGTTAATGATGAAGGAAAAGAAGTGCCCTTTATGACTTTAGCTGAACACTGGTAGTTGCCGAGTTAAAATACTCACTTATTGAGAAAATATGCCTAGCGTTAATCTTTGCAACTAAAAAGCTAGAGACACTACATACTAGCACACGCGATTCATCTTTTTTTAAGGGTCGATCCTTTGAAATACATTATGTGAAGGCCGATTTTAGCAAGAAGAATAGGGAAATGGGCACTCATGTTGTCCGAACTTGAAATCAAGTTCATCCCACAAAAGGCTTTCAAAGGACAAGCCTTGGCCCAGTTTCTTGCTGATCAGCCAATTCCAGCGGAACGGGAACATCTTGAAGACCTTCCTGATGAAGAAGTTTTTTATCTGAAGTAGTACCGTCATGGAAGCTATTCTTCACTATATCTGCTCGAAAATATGTTGTTGGGGCAGTAGTAGTATTCATCACTCCACATGATCATGTCATGCCTTATGCGTTCACTTTGACAAAAAGATGGTCCAACAACATGGCCGAGTATCAAGCTCTCATTATCGGTCTAGAAACAGTGTTGGACATAGGTATCAACCAGCTTTAAATTTTTGGAGATTCCATGTTGATCATCAACCAGCTTCTGTCAGAGTATGAAGTTTGAAATTCAGACTTGAAACCATACAACAAATACGCAACAACCTCTTGAAATGATTTGATTCAATAAAAATCAAATTTGTTCCAAGAAATGAAAACAGAGAGGTTGATGCTTTGGCTAATCTGGCAACCGTTTTAGCTAAAGAGGAAGATTTTACCCATCAAATATCAATTGCTCAAAGATGGGTAATTCTACCATTGAAGATTGAACAAATGGAGGAAAACAACAATGTTGAGGCTGTTAATGAAGACACAAAAGACTGACGACAGCCACTCATTGATTATCTTCAACATCAAAAGCTACCAGATAATCCTCGCCCCAAAACTGAGATAAGAAAACGTGCACCTTGTTTCATCTTTTACAAAGATACACTCTATCATCGATCATTTGATGGAGTTTTCCTTTGATGCCTAAACAATGAAGAAGCTATGCATGCCTTAGAAGAAGCTCATTCTGGGATATGTGGTGCACATTAATTCGGTTCAAAGCTCCATTTTCAAATAAAAAGAATGGGGTACTATTGTCTGACTATGGTCAAAGATTCCATAGAATATGCAAGGAAATGTGAAGCCTGTCAAGTCCATGCGAACTTGACTCATCAGCTTCCCGAGCCATTGCATCTGACAGTAGCTTCTTGGCCATTCGATGCATAGGGCCTTGATGTGGTTGAGCTTATAAATCCCAAATCCTCAGCCAGACGCTTTTACATTTTGGCTGCAACTGACTACTTCTCCAAGTGGGCTGAAGCTGTGCCCCTGAAAGAAGTAAAGAAAGAAAGTGTGGAGGACTTCATCTGCACTCAAATCATTTATTGATATGATATTCCTTGACATATCATCACCGATAATGGAAAACCTTTCTGCAATAGCCACATAAACAAACAATTTATGTGCCAAGTTCTAGTTTAGACAATACAATTCATCCATGTGCAATGCAGCAGCTAATGGATTAATAGAAGCTTTCAACAAAACCTTGTGCAACCTGCTGAAAGAAGTTGTATCGAAATTTAAAAGAGACTGGCATGAATGAATCGGAGAACATTTGTAGGCTTACCACACCACTTATCGAACTCCAACGCAAGCCATACCATATGCTCTTGTATATAGAGTTGAAGTTGTACTTTCTTTGGAATGTCAAATCCCATCATTGAGACTCGCTGTCCAAGAAGAGCTAACAACAGATGAAAATGCTTGTCTTTGTCTGCAAGAGTTGGAAGAGCTGGATGAAAAGGGGCTTGAAGCTCAAATGCAATTGGAATGCTACCAATCTAGAATGGCCAAGTGGTTCAACAAAAAAGTGTGACCCTGGTCATTTCAAGTCAGAGATTTGGTGTACTGCGTAAGAAGACCAATTATCATCACAAAGAAAGCAAAGGGCAAGTTCCAACCAAAATGGGATGGTCCCTATGTAGTGACTCAAGCATTCACCAATGGAGCATACAAGATTGTGGACAAGGAAGTAGATCGGCCCTAGCAATGGAAAATTCCTAAAGCACTTTTATGTGTAGAGTCTTTTCTCTGTTCTTTAAAAAATATTTTGTAATGCTCCTGGCCCGCAAGAGGATGAACTATGAATAGTTCAAAATAAAAAAAAAAAAATCAAACTCATATGAAACAAAAGAAAAGTCTTGTATTGAACTACATCTAACTTGATCCTTTTCAAGGGTACATAGGTAGTTTGGATAAGAAATTTAATCCAAGTTCAGTCGCGAAATTAAAAAAAAAAAACTTTGTTTTTCTTAGATTGTAAATTTTGTCAATCAAAGGAAAAAGAAACATACATGATTCATGATATGAAACAAAAAATTGAGATTATTGCATGTAATGAATGTTGAAATAAAATTCTTGCATGAAAAAAAAATGAGAGAAAATAATAAATCAAACACCATCAATCGAGTGCATAAAGTCATCTTCAAGTGTACCCCTTTCCCGATTGACTGCATGTACTACAGCCGCATCTATTACTTGAATATGCTCCAATAAAAGTCTTGTAGCTCCAAGTTCAGTTATCTTCTCAGTACAAGTTTGCAGTTCTTCACAAAGCCTGTCAAGTTCAGAAGTCAATTGGCTAATCTTCTCTTCCAAAAAAGAGCATGTCATATGCTCTGCTTCCAGTTGCATGTCTAAAGTCTTTAGTTGCTTGTCCTTATCTTCTGCAGTGGGATGTTCCATGGTCTCACCCCTGTGAAGAAGGTAAGTATCAACTCTTTTCAAGAATACATTCATCTGATTCATCAAAGGTGTTGAATCCCTATGAAAGAAATCAGTGATCAAAGTCTGAATAGTCAGGTTGTTATCATTACACCAAGTTCTGAGGTTGATAAAACCATGTCTGAGTGCTTTCTTGAACATCATCTGAAGACAGCTGTGTAATGCCTCCTTCAAAACATTTTGAAGAAAAAGAGATCCTTGAGTCATATTTGGAAGAGGTCCAGAAATAACTGAGTAGACATGGGCCAGTTTCTGTGCATCCATTGTCAGAGGAGAGACAACATTCAAAGTCTTCAATGGCAAGTTGCCAGAAACTTCTTCATGGAGTTCTATATCTTTTTCATACATCGGTATATGGAATAAAGAACCGCTCGTCATTTGGGTTAACAATAACCAAATTCGATACAAGCTGATGGCATTGCTTGAAATACCTATGCTAATTGGAGATCCCGGAAGTCTTTGTCTAAAACTTTGCTGTCTTGAAAACCTGTGAGGTCTGTAAGCTTCTAAAATGTAGGATGATCCTCTACGGTAACAAAGAAATCCAGGTCAAATGCTTATCATAAATGCTGTATCGCTAAATTTCAAACTTTCATATTGATGCATGCCATGAGAAGGAGGTGACTCGATTGGATTCCAACAAAAATCATTGGAATTCATTGATCCACAAATAAAACTTTCTCAACGGTGCAACCAATTGAGTTTTTCCAGTTTTTGTCTAGGCTCTTGTTGCATGGAAAATTCTGGCGGGTGTCTCTTTAGAAAAACCCGCAATTCCTTTTTCCTTTGTCGTTTGACATGTTTGATTTTCTTGAAGTTTGAGAGTTTGGTTGATCAAAAGATGAGAGGCAAAAAGGTCCCACTGGGTGTGCCAACAAATTTGTAGAACAATTATATGCATTAATCAATACAACAAATCGTTACAAATTTGATTTTGAGAGATTTTACAAAATAATGAAAAACCGTCTTGTGAATCCTCTGATTAACGATCAAACAATTGAAGCAGGGGTCACATGGCTTGAATCTTGATCTTCGGAATTTGAGCTTAATTTGTTGAAGACACGAACTTGTTGAATCTTCGAAGAACTTGGATTTCTGGACTTGGATTCGGCTTGAATTTGATTTGTTGAAGATTTTGATCTTCCGGCTTTACCTTGACTTAATTTAACTGCATGGTTTTTGTGATCCAGTACCTTTGACTTGATTTTGGGAGAGTTTCTGCGTCTCCAGGTTTCAGGGTTTTTGTGCACCTGTGACTTGTGATTTTCAATGAACTGAACGCCCCTATTTACAGGGAAAACCTAATGTCTCCGGGGGGTCTTCAACGATTAAATAGACTATTTGATGTAAAAATATTCTACAGACAAAGAGCCACGTGACCTCTTATTACTATTACTGCACACGTCGACTATGAAGAATATATATATATATATATGAAAACAGTAAAAATAATAGTCAACAATAAATTAATAAGCACAACATAACTAAACAATAAAAGACACACTTGACAAAACAAAAGGCTTATACTTACCTCTATTCTCATCACGAGGCCTTCCACGGCGGCTATATATTAAGATTTCTTCGTTTAACAAGGTGAGTTACCCCTCGTAAGTACTGGAGCATAACGACACATGGTAAATTAAGAAAAAAAACAAACATAGCGAGTTTAGTTTAAAAATAAAATAAAACAAATTTACTAAACCATATTATCATAGGTAAAGTTAGACATAAGATTTTCAATACAATAAGATTCTAATACAGTATTTAAAAATTTACAAAGCACAGAAATAAATAAGAAAAATTTATCAATAATTAACTCAAAAAAGGTTCAAGCATATTCCATTATTTCGATAATGAGGTAAATGGACAGATAAATAATAATAAACACCAAAAGAAAGACAATACAATATATGATTTATTACTAGAGGCAGGGAACGGGTGGAGATACATATAACAAAGAGACGCGGTCAATCACACTCAATTGACAAATTGCAAAGAGTATAAAATAAACAAAAGGAGTATAAGTTTAATTTATATAATAATACTTAGTGCATCTCACAACTAAAGTTAAAGACCAAATATAAAGAAAGAGTATAAATATTCAAAGAACAACATACATTTAAGGATTATTAAAAGTAAGTTAAAGATAGAGTAATTATCCCAATCAGAGTGAATATTTAAAGATCCTTTATAAGAAATAGAAAAACATACATATAACTTATTGACTTATCTAGAGTAAATATTTATTATATTAGTAGTTTTAATATGGCAACAAATAATGAGTTATTACCTTTCTGAAATAATTCATATCCTATTGTAGGAATTAACTTATCAAATGCATGGATTTCAATAAAAATACATTTTAAAGGTAATTATAAGAAAAAGCAGCTTAGATTAAAATGGGAAATTAATAACTTATTTTAATTAAAATAAGAGAAAATTCGTTCCTTAGTAGGTAAAGTTTAAATTTGGTTAATTAAATTTTTTGAATAATTAAACTTTTTTAGTTGTATTTTTCCATCACTAATATATAATGAATGTTTCTGTAATTTATTGAGTTCTATTTTTCCGTCACTAATATATAATGAATGTTTTTGTGATTACAACAGAGATTCATATATGTCATGCAAATACATGGACAATATAGGAGTAAGATCAATTTAAGAGGGAAAAAGTTAAAGAAATTAATACATATGAAGAAATAAAAAGTCCAAGTACAATATCAACTCAAATACAACAATGAGACAATGTCACTAAAAAATTTAAAACTTTTATTATGCCAGATATTGCAGTATATGCAAGAAAAATGAAACATACATGGTGAACAACTACAATGCCCATTTAGAATAGATCACTAACATTAAATTTTTACCTCCTTAAACATTACTAGCGATACATATGGCACGTCATTACACCATATAGCTTATGTGGCGTGCCCCGATGCATGCCACATGGGTCATGTGGTGCCATAGTGTGTCATATATATTGCATTGGATCAAAATCAAACATTACTACAAAAAACCAATTATCACATTTCGATACTTACTATACAACTCATAATGTCCAATAGTAGTCTTTTTAAGTTAGGTGGAAGAGGCAGGTTGCATTGAGGAAAAGGCAGCAATTTCCTAGCCTGAGTCACAATCCATCAAGCTGAAATAGATATCTACAACCTAAGAATCAAAATAGGCCAAAAACAAGAGAATACACATATAAAATAAATATAATTCTTTAAGTTAGATATGTTCAGGCATATACAAATGCCGTTGCATACAAAACTTCAATCAATATAAAAAAACAATCCAAGTAAAGGAAGATGCAGTTAAAAGCACAACCATCATGTCAACCAAACTAAGATAATAAAAAATAATCAAAATATTCCTAGAGTACGTAAACCAAACACCAGCCTAAATGAAAAATAAATTAAGAATTCTCTGATGCACCAACAGTGCAATAAAACCAATACCAAAAGAAAAAAAAATCTTAAACCAATAGATTGTTTGAAAAATTCAAAATCCAACAAAATGTATCGATGACAAAAGCGAAAAAATCTAAGTTAAAGTCGAAGAAAAAATATTAAAGTATTTGTTGGGGGGATACAGAAAAAGAAGCTATCTTTTAAGAATCATCACGGGGATCATCAAACAGCACAGCCAGATTGGTGTCAAAGTCAGCATCGTAAGATAAAAATGGAATCATCAGATAAATAAAAAATTATAAATAACCTTAAACATAGAAAGTTACATTCCGTGTTCAGCCTCAGTTCTAATCCTAGACTGTAATTTGAGCAACACTCTTTTTTACCTAATTGGTGGACTTCTCTAGGATACATAGACCTATAAGTGTGGTCCTAAATGATGAAGACAATATATCAAACAAAATTGGAAATCAAAAACCAATTAAAAATAACAGAGAAAGGAAAGATAAACTTATATTAACAATACCTGCGTCGAATGACCCTGAATTTCATCAACAGCATTTCCCAAAAGTTGAAGACACTCATGTTCCCACATCATGACCGTGGAAAACCTAGCTTTTTCTTCAATTCTGACTTCTAACATGTCTTGCCAAGTTCATTCAGCAGCAGTTGTATTGCACTTTTGACAAGAGAAGGTGTCACCTTCTCGGCCCAGTTTCTTGGCACAATCGTCATTGGGACGATCAAGGTAACACCAATCCCTCTTTGAGAGGACAACAGTTATTCTAGCCAACATCTTAAAAACCTCAGACTAAATTCATGTAACAATAAGGATGAAAAATAAATAATTCAGAAATAGGTCAACTAACCTTAATACATTACATAGAGCAGAAACTTAGACATAGAAAGAGATAATTACTTTCACCTAATTAATCTCGAAAATGTCCTCAAGTGATTTCAAGGCCCCAGCCTCAGGCTCATCACTTTCAGAAAGCAAACTCACAGAAGGGAGTCGACTAAACTTTTGTGAAGACAACTCACCATCAATAACAGCCCTTATAAGTAAAATGTATCACGGAGTGAGCAATTATATGTAAATTGAAAATAAGCACTAAAACGTAAAGTGCAAACAAACAAATACAAACCTACTCCAAAATTCTAGAATCTCCGGTAGATCACCGTTAACAATTAACTTAGTCGCATGGTAAGTATTCGAAAGACCAAACTCACCTAGAAAATAGGAAAAAGAAATCAAAAATAGAAAATAATATGAAAATGAAAATATCAGGAGATATTAAATAGTAAATATTTATCATGGTACGATCAAGAACAACACAGTTGAATAATGACAACTGCTGGTTTAGCACTGGAGATCTTCAAAATAAGATGAAAACATGCTGACATACTTTTCCCACATGGTATAATTCATTTTAGTATTACTTTTTGAACAAACTAAACCAATGGCAATTAGCAATTAAAATGGAAAAGACAACTTACACACTAACATTTAATATAACATTTAATCTCGATATATAAATGAAAGGTTAACAGATTTACTGAGTATCACGGAGTACAGAATCTATAGAAGGGGAAGATTTCTCAGATACATGGGATGACTAATTTGCAAGAGAAGAAGACAAATGGTCGGCAATTGCAAGGTCAATGAAGCACATTACTCATTTTCAACATGACATAGCATTTTACTTTACATGAAGGCACCATTTAATTGAAGAGAGTTTGCAAAGATGAAAATATAATCAACAATTATTTTAAGAATAGATCTTTCTACTGACTAACGGGCAAAAAATAATGCTCTTAGCTGTAGAAGCTCGTTCCTACAGGACTGCTGCAATTGTTCTCTAGGAGCGAACAGCCTATAGAAACGACTTTGTCGTCCCTATAAGTCAAGTCGATCTATAGAGGCGACATGTCGCCCGTATATATCAATTATGGTTTATAAAAAAATCTATAGAGATCAATTTAAAAAAAAAAAAAAAAAAAAACAAAGTGCACCTGCCATGATTTTCTATAAAGATATGAAAGGGCATCCAGGCAATTGGTAACTAAAAGCAAGAGCTTCTTAATTATCGGAACAGAACTAAGAGAATCCTATAAAGCAATTAGAGATTAAAAAAATAGTGAGAAATATACCTATTATTAAATAAAGAGGAACAAAGATCGTGCAAACACAAAAATAAAACAAAGAGGTACTTGAAAACTAATAGTGCAAACACAAGAATCAAACAAATTATTCAAAGAACCATAGAGGGAACAAAGAGAATTTCGGAAATAGGGAATAAAAGGACTTGAAGCATAGAATAGATAACTTACTTCCACCAATTCACTGTAATTTCAAGAACTATAGACAACAAAATCTCGAAAAAAACAGCAAATACACACAAATTCTAATATCCATGTCAGATAGAAATGTGTCCTTTCATGTTGACTCGTGCATGACCTTGCAAAATCATCTCTGTGTTCTGCAAAAATATAAAGTGAAACCTCTAGTGGCTATCAATAAAAATATATTAATATGTCTGTGTTTTATTCAGCGACGTGTGCTCTTCCGATCTTTACAAGAAGACTGTGATATACTTTAGCATGTTTAGTAGGCAATATTTCCTCCCATGAAGAAAAATCACAAAGTTCCATTACAAAGTAGAACTGGTAAACCAGACTACAAACCTTTTAAGCCTCAAGTTGGATCCTTTGTGAGTAATATGACCTAGCTTCTAGTAGTGGGTAAATAAAAGACCTCTCACTTTTTAACTACAAGTCACAAGAATTAAAAGTTTCTAATAGTGAAAATTTTCAAAATCTCACAAAGTGAAAAATCTCATATTATCAACAATATACCACAACTGAGAACTCTTTAAAAACCAAATCTTTCTTGTCAATA